>JAUKNX010000034.1:80000-81505 GCA_030762935.1 Hymenopus coronatus | reverse complement strand
AGAATTCTGCTCTGGAAGCTGCAGCAGTGTTTAATGAGGGGCATTTTGCAAGACTTCCCATCCTGAGGAAGTTGGGATTTACACCAGAAGTCTTCACCGAGTAGATACTGCGTATCATCGATGAGCACCGAATCGCTAAGGCAGAGGTATCAGTGCAGAATATAGAAAAAGTTGCTAGACAGGGGAGCAGAGGAGCTGCAGAGGACCAGGAATATGGATATGGGAAGGTGTATCTAAGGTATGTTTAAGGAACATTTCATCTACACTTGAAATTGATTTTTCTGGAGATTAAAATATTCATTCATTAGGAACAAATACACCAGGAAGGCCTGGAACGATTTTGATAAAATTTAGCACAGTTATTCCTTTTAACCTAAAACGTATTTAAGTGGAACAGTGTTTCAGTCTATAGGGTATAAATAGTTTTATCGTTGAAAAAACAAAATATCTGAAAAAAATATTCAAAGCATACAATTAACAGAAAATAATTGACATAAGTGACTAAAAAGTTACTCCACTTATTAGTGTAGTTTACTATGCTATACAAAAAAAAAAAAAAAATAAATAAAAAAATAAAAAAAAAATAAATAAATAAAAAAAAAAAAATAGAAAAGTTCTCTTGGAAATAGTGTACCAGAAAATAACAATATAACAAAAAAATTAATAATTTGCTCACAGCATTAATGATTTATTAAATATTGTGGAAAGTGTATTTAGTACATGTTGGTTTCCTCTTGACATGTGTATAGGTTCAGTGAGATTGAACAAAAAAAATGTAGATGTGAATTCTTTCGTACAGAATATTGGAAGTGAATTAATTAGTTTGTTAATTTGATGGATGTAGAAAGTAATGTGGAGTATATTGTCCCAAAAAGTCCTGCAATTTTGGATTGTTAAACCGTTGAAATGGTATATTTGAACCTGCGAAGACATTTGGGATCGATAAAAGCAAATTTAAACAAAACTGATTTGGGGGTGATTTAGTTGGTGCCGTGTTGAAAGACTGGACACTGAACGTGTTATTTGACCTTCGTTGGGTCATTCGTGTAATTTGTGATGCTGGTCAAATTGATATTTTGTTGAACACAAACCGTAGGAATTAAATGTTTTGATTTATTTCAATGTCCCCACCCCACCCCACCCTGAAAAGGAGTGTGATGAAGAAGTGATTATTGAACGCGACAATTAAAGGTACTTGCGTAGCAATCACAAGATACAATGCCGTTATCTCTGCTAAGAAAATGCCGCTCCACAACCCATTGACACACAAGTTGTCTTCTACAATTTGGCAGCGGAATGTGAAATGTTACATTGTTGCCGGTGGTAACAGGAGTTATAAATAATGTAACCCACAGACAATCAGGGGGGTGTTTAGAGCTTCGAGCAAGCTCTTGACAGAGAATGGACAGATGAACATGAAGGGTTTGTCCAAGGAGGCACGTAATGCGTTTCCCCTGTCCGATGTTAACAAGCTGTAAGAATATAGTTGAGTTGCATCAGAAAGG
>JAUKNX010000034.1:67500-72500 GCA_030762935.1 Hymenopus coronatus | reverse complement strand
CACGAGGTCCGAAGGTATAGCCTTCCTAACCAGTAAGGTCCTCCTCGACGACCACAGGGTTCACACAGCCTCATGCTCGTAGGCGGTCGGTACGGCTGAAGCCGTCAGCTAAGACCATGGCCGTTTATTCCCCCCCGAACGCCGAGTAAACCTTACGGGACCGGAGCGCGGCATGGCGCTGCTAAGATCTCGTAGCTACCGGACCAAGGGCCTCGTTGGCGCAGCACGAATGCGGTTCCTCCTGGCGAAGGACCCGCGTACTGCTGCTGTGTTCACGTTTTACATGGACACATCTCTACACTCGACAATCTCGCAATGCGCGCAAGATGCGCGAAACGGAGCGTTTCGAGAACACACCAAGCACTCGGAGAGTAGAGAGTTCAGCGCTGTGTATTGACAGTGTTGTCGCATATGAACCGTGTCATTGGACAGAGGGCCGCGACGATGCTGTAATGCAATGTATGGCGCCAGACGGAGGGTTCCAGCTAGGATCCGTTAATTCCCTCCTGATGTAGTCAGTGCTACTAGGAGAGGGCTGTGCACTGATCTTTCCGTCAACTCCAAGCCCTCACAACTATAGATTCGACGGTGGTAGGAACGATACTGAAGCGTCTCGAGCTCGGGCCGGCTGGCGGGTGGCGATGGGCGGGCGGAGCGAGGTCGGCTGCCGGGTAGCGCTGTGCCGTCTGCTGTCGACTGAGCTTGGAGCTGGTGGAGCGAGGCGGAGCGTGGCGGAACTACCGGCCAGCGACGTGCCGTCTGCCGGGAACTCGTCGGCTGGCCCGACTGTTGATGTGAAAATGATGAGACGTTGCGAATTACATAAAGTACACCTACGCGAGATAAGGCGACTGCAACGCGCCTGCGAAGAAAAGTCGAAGAGAAAGAAATAAAATGCCTTCACAAAGGAAAATAAAGAAAAGGAGAATACGTGATCACCCGAAAGAAAAACCGGAACGAGAGGTCTTACGAGTGCAACGCGCCTGGGGAAGAAAAAAGAAAGTAAATAATGTTTAACGAAGGGAACATATCAACGGAAAGAAACCGGAATGGCAAGGGGTATTCCAAAAAAACACAGAAAGGTGCGAGAGGTGCGAGTGCAACGCGCCAAAAAAAAATCGTGAAATAAGTGTTCAGCCAAGGAAAACCGGTAAACGGAAGCCAAACGAAACCAGAAGCGGTATTGCGTAAAGCACACCAATAGGTGAGATGTTCGAGTGCAACGCGCCTCGAAAACAATGAATGAGTACCGCAGAGGAAAATGACAAGGGGTGTCGGGTAAAGCTCCTAAACGTCCGAGATGTGCGAGTGCAACGCGCCTGATAAAAAAACGCGAAACAAATGTTTAGGAAAGGAAACATTGTAATCGGAGGCAAAATGAAACGGGAAGCGGTATCGCATAAATGACACCAACAGATGACATGTTCGAGTGCAACGCGCCTCGAAAAGGAAAGAAAAAATGGATGAGAACTGCAGAAGAAGATGCCTTGCAAAGGGGAAAATGACATGGGGTGTCGGGTAAAGCTCCTTAAACGTCCGAGATGTGCGAGTGCAACGCGTCTGACAAAAAACGCGAAACAAATGTTTAGGAAAGGAAAAGGTGTAAACGGAAGGAAAATGGAACGAGAAGCGGTATGGTAGAAGGGCACACCAACAGATGAGATGCTCGAGTGCAACGCGCCTGAGAAAAAACGCGAAACAAATGTTTAGCAAAGGAAAAGTTGTAAACGGAAGGAAAATGGAACGAGAAGCGGTATGGTAGAAGGGCACACCAACAGATGAGATGCTCGAGTGCAACGCGCCTGAGAAAAAACGCGAAACAAATGTTTAGCAAAGGAAAAGTTGTGAACGGAAGGAAAATGGAACGAGAAGCGGTATGGTAGAAGGGCACACCAACAGATGAGATGCTCGAGTGCAACGCGCCTGAGAAAAAACGCGAAACAAATGTTTAGCATAGGAAAAGTTGTAAACGGAAGGGAAATGGAACGAGAAGCGGTATGGTAGAAGGGCACACCAACAGACGAGATGCTGGAGTGCAACGCGCCTGAGAAAAAATGCGAAACAAATGTTTAGGAAAGGAAAATCTGTAAAGGGAAGGAAAAGGAACGAGAAGCGGTATGGTATAAAGGCACACCAACAGATGAGATGCTCGAGTGCAACGCGCCTGAGAAAAAACGCGAAACAAATTTTTAGGAAAGGAAAATCTGTAAAGGGAAGGAAAATGGAACGAGAAGCATGATGGTGTAAAGCACAAACACGTGTCGGGTGTGAGAGTGCAACGCGCCTGAGAAAAAATGCGAAACAAATGTTTAGGAAAGGAAAATCTGTAAAGGGAAGGAAAAGGAACGAGAAGCGGTATGGTATAAAGGCACACCAACAGATGAGATGCTCGAGTGCAACGCGCCTGAGAAAAAACGCGAAACAAATTTTTAGGAAAGGAAAATCTGTAAAGGGAAGGAAAATGGAACGAGAAGCATGATGGTGTAAAGCACAAACACGTGTCGGGTGTGAGAGTGCAACGCTCCTCGAAAAATAAAAATAAATAAAAAAAAAAGTTAAAAGTGGTCACTACAGAAGAAGAAGAAGAAGAAGAAGAAGAAGAAGAAGAAGAAGAAGAAGAAAGAAAGAAAGTCCAGCAAATGCAAAATGATTAACAGAAAGAAACTGGAAAGATGGGGATGAAAACAGCGTCCCAAGGTTCACCGGCATCCGGAGGGTTGCGATGCCGGGCGGAGCGAGGCCAACTGCCGGGCAGTGTTGAGCCGTCTGCCTCGAACTGGCTTGCGCCGGGGGAAGCGAGACAGATTACCGGCCAGCGCTGAGCCATCGGCCGGTAACCAAGTTTGCTTGCGGCGGGCGGTGCGAGGTCGTCTGCCATGCACCTCTATTGCGTGTGTTCTATACCCGGCGAGCAGCCTAACTCCTCAGCTAAACCCGACCGTTGCAGATGTGACAAGACGGAGACAGAAAGTTAAGCCCCTGAGAGTGTCGCAAAGTACACTACCGTGATATATGGGGGAGTGCTACGCGCCTTAAAAAAACCTTATCATGGTGATAAACATGATGAATAATCGTATTATATAATAATAGAAAGCAATAATAATAATTAATAATAATAATAATAATAATAATAATAATAATAAGAAGAAGAAGAAGAAGAATAATAATAATAACAAAAGGAATAGTAACAAACATATTAATAGTGATAAGCGACAGTAGTAGTAGTAGTAGTAGTAGTAGTAGTAGTAGTAGTAGTAGTAGTAGTAGTAGTAAGAAGAGGAAGAAAGTAGAATGAAGTGATTAGTAGTAATAGTCGTCCTCCGTGGTGTAGTGGTTACCATGCTGACCTCCTATACCCAAGGTCGTGGGTTCAAACCCGGCGGAGGACGATGGATTTTTTCGGGCGTAAAAATCCTTAGCATGGCTTCCTTCGGAAGGGAAGTAAAGCCGTGGGTCCCGTGTCGTAGATTTATGGCACGTAAAAGAACCTCAAGCCTGATAGAGAGGCCTCTGAGCAAAATTAAGCGGTCTTTCACGCCCAGTATAGAATGGGAAGCTGAGAACCACAGCAGTTAAAGAGCGTCCATAAATAACACGCCATTTCATTTTGTTGTTGTTGTTGTAGTAGTAGTAGTAATAATAATAATAATAATAATAATAATAATAATGAGAAGAAGAAGAAGAAGAAGAAGTAGTAGTAGAAGAAAGTAGAATGAAGTGGTTAATGGTTGTAGTAGTAATAATAATAAGAAGATGAAGATGAAGATGAAGAAGAATAAGAAGAAGAATGAAGTAGTAGTAGTAGTAGTAGTAGTAGTAGTAGTAGTAGTAGTAGTAGTAGTAAGAATAATAATAATAAGAAGAAGAAGCAGTAGAAGAAGAAGAAGTAGTAGTAGTAGTAGTAGAAGAAGAAGAAGAAAGTAGAATGAAGTGATTAGTAGTAGTACTAGTAATAATAATAAGAAGATGAAGAAGAAGAAGTAGTAGAAGAAGAAGAAGAAAGTAGAATGAAGTGATTAGTAGTAGTATTAGTAATAATAATAAGAAGAAGAAGAAGAAGAAGAAGAAGAAGAATGAAGTGATTAATAGTAGAAGTACTAGTAATAAGAAGAAGAAGAAGAAGAAGAAGAAGAAGAAAGTAGAATGAAGTGATTAGTAGTATAATAATAATAATAATAATAATAATAATAATAATAATAATAATAATAATAATAAAGAGGTAAGTAGAATAAAATGATTAATGCCCTCATTTGGAAAAGATGTCCAAAAACTGTGTTGGTTTCCATTTTAGTTGGGAAGAATTCTGCTCTGGAAGCTGCAGCAGTGTTTAATGAGGGGCATTTTGCAAGACTTCCCATCCTGAGGAAGTTGGGATTTACACCAGAAGTCTTCACCGAGTAGATACTGCGTATCATCGATGAGCACCGAATCGCTAAGGCAGAGGTATCAGTGCAGAATATAGAAAAAGTTGCTAGACAGGGGAGCAGAGGAGCTGCAGAGGACCAGGAATATGGATATGGGAAGGTGTATCTAAGGTATGTTTAAGGAACATTTCATCTACACTTGAAATTGATTTTTCTGGAGATTAAAATATTCATTCATTAGGAACAAATACACCAGGAAGGCCTGGAACGATTTTGATAAAATTTAGCACAGTTATTCCTTTTAACCTAAAACGTATTTAAGTGGAACAGTGTTTCAGTCTATAGGGTATAAATAGTTTTATCGTTGAAAAAACAAAATATCTGAAAAAAATATTCAAAGCATACAATTAACAGAAAATAATTGACATAAGTGACTAAAAAGTTACTCCACTTATTAGTGTAGTTTACTATGCTATACAAAAAAAAAAAAAAAATAAATAAAAAAATAAAAAAAAAATAAATAAATAAAAAAAAAAAAATAGAAAAGTTCTCTTGGAAATAGTGTACCAGAAAATAACAATATAACAAAAAAATTAATAATTTGCTCACAGCATTAATGATTTATTAAATATTGTG
>JAUKNX010000034.1:40000-50000 GCA_030762935.1 Hymenopus coronatus | reverse complement strand
GCTTTACCGGATGAGACTCGCCTACTTCCAAGCGGGCGCCAGCTATCCTGAGGGAAACTTCGGAGGGAACCAGCTACTAGATGGTTCGATTAGTCTTTCGCCCCTATACCCAGCTCTGACGATCGATTTGCACGTCAGAATCGCTGCGGACCTCCATCAGGGTTTCCCCTGACTTCGTCCTGACCAGGCATAGTTCACCATCTTTCGGGTCCCAACGTGTACGCTCCGAGTGCGCCCACGGCCGAAGCCGGGGCGCCCCGGGAGTGCGGGCTCCCCAGAGGAGAGCCATCCTCCCTCGGCGGCACGAGGCCGCCCCACTTTCATTGCGCCTCTGGGTTTAGTGGTTCCCAGTGACTCGCGCACATGTTAGACTCCTTGGTCCGTGTTTCAAGACGGGTCGGGAAGGCATCCGAAGCAATAGCGCCGCGGACGGGAGAACGGCCGAAGCTGTCCGAGGACTCCGGAGACCAGCAGCCCGCGGGCGGCGGGGACGCGGCGTTAGCCGCGGCACCACGCACAAAACCCGTGGAGCTTGCCCACCGGGCCGGACGCTCGCCAGAGCGGGCCATCTCCTCGTTTCCTACCGTCGAACCGGGGCCGGGCAACCGGGGTCCGGGGGAACGTGAACCCGAGATTCCTCGGCGATCCCCGCGGTCTCCATCCCGGGCCTTAGACCCCTCGTCCAACGGGTCGCGACGTCCTACCGGGAGAGAAGTGCAGCCCGCCGCCGCCAAACGACCCGACCGGCCGGTGCCGACGACCTAACGCGGCGCGCACCTTGCGGTGTGGCCGGCGGCCGACGACATCCGGAAACGCGGACCGGGTGCCGACGAGCGGACGGGATTGAATCTCCCCGTTCGACCTTCCGGATCCCTCCCGTTTACCCCTGAACGGTTTCACGTACTATTGAACTCTCTCTTCAAAGTTCTTTTCAACTTTCCCTCACGGTACTTGTTCGCTATCGGTCTCGTGGTCATATTTAGCCTTAGATGGAGTTTACCACCCACTTAGTGCTCCACTCTCAAGGAACACGACTCTGAGGACGGCTCCCCCCGCGAACGGCAGCGGTCTCTACGGGCCTGGCACCCTCTGCGGGCTGTGGCCCCGTTCAAGGGAGACTTGAACTCGCCGCCGAACATCGGGTTGCGGAGCGTCCCTCACACGACATTTCCCTGCGTTCTATTTCACACGCGGGATTCCGTGCTGGGCTCCTCCCTGTTCGCTCGCCGCTACTAAGGGAATCCTTGTTAGTTTCTTTTCCTCCGCCTATTAATATGCTTAAATTCAGCGGGTAGTCTCGCCCGATCTGAGGTCGGTAATTCGAGCCCCCTCACGGGCGGAACGAGAGAATGACCGCGGTTCTCGGTTGGACTCGAGTGGTGCGTTATTTTTTTTGTCCACAAGACCCGAGCTCCGAGACCATGTGGGCCTCTCTCGCCCCGATAGGTTTCAAAGGCGTCGCCTCGCAAGAAGCGTGCGTGCCTCCAGAGTCGGAGCCAAGCGATTCGGGGTGCGACAGCGGCCACCCCGGCTTGGTCCAGTAAGACTATCCGACCCTCAGTCGGGGCGTGGTCCGGGATTGAAAATCCAAGGACCGCAATGTGCGTTCGAAATGTCGATGTTCATGTGTCCTGCAGTTCACATGTCGACGCGCAATTTGCTGCGTTCTTCATCGACCCACGAGCCGAGTGATCCACCGCTCAGGGTTGTATCGATATTTGCGCACCTTGCTGCTTGCTACACGTCCTCGCGAAGAGGACGCTTGCTGCAGACGGAGCGTGCATGAGATCGGGCCAAATGTTGGCAAGGAAATCCTCGCACAAAAGAAAACTTGTCGTGCAAAGCGTCTCCGGGCTGGAGAGCGCACTGGCATAAAAAAAGAGGTTGGCGCAAAGTGCTTTAAACCCTGGGAGCAACAATTCCCGCCGAAGCGCGAAGCCTACCTCCGCTCGGCGAGCGGAGGGTGCCCTCTGCGCACCATGGCACGGGTACCGGTTTGGAAACGTCCGGAAACTTTTCGGAACTGATAACGCCTTGGCGGGCCCGGGATGACCGGTCGGTTCGACCGGGTCCCTACTCTGTGCCCCGACCCCGACGCACCGGAGGGCACTGCCCCACGGGTTCGTTCCAGTTTTGTTTGCAAAGGTTCTCCGGAGGAGATACCGTTAATGATCCTTCCGCAGGTTCACCTACGGAAACCTTGTTACGACTTTTACTTCCTCTAAATGATCAAGTTTGGGCATCTTCCCGGTGGAATCGAGGAGGAGAACCCCCTCGCCCACCGGTCCGAAGACCTCACTAAATCATTCAATCGGTAGTAGCGACGGGCGGTGTGTACAAAGGGCAGGGACGTAATCAACGCGAGCTTATGACTCGCGCTTACTGGGAATTCCTCGTTCATGGGGAACAATTGCAAGCCCCAATCCCTAGCACGAAGGAGGTTCAGCGGGTTACCCGGACCTTTCGGCCAGGGAGGACACGCTGATTCCTTCAGTGTAGCGCGCGTGCGGCCCAGAACATCTAAGGGCATCACAGACCTGTTATTGCTCAATCTCGTGCGGCTAGAAGCCGCCTGTCCCTCTAAGAAGATCAGGAGTCGCCGGTAGCACAGGGGATACCGGAAGCGACTAGTTAGCAGGCTAGAGTCTCGTTCGTTATCGGAATTAACCAGACAAATCGCTCCACCAACTAAGAACGGCCATGCACCACCACCCACCGAATCAAGAAAGAGCTCTCAATCTGTCAATCCTCCGGTGTCCGGGCCTGGTGAGGTTTCCCGTGTTGAGTCAAATTAAGCCGCAGGCTCCACTCCTGGTGGTGCCCTTCCGTCAATTCCTTTAAGTTTCAGCTTTGCAACCATACTTCCCCCGGAACCCAAAAGCTTTGGTTTCCCGGAAGCCGCCCGCCGAGTCATCGGAGGAACTTCGGCGGATTGCTGGCTGGCATCGTTTATGGTTAGAACTAGGGCGGTATCTGATCGCCTTCGAACCTCTAACTTTCGTTCTTGATCAGAGAAAACATTCTTGGCAAATGCTTTCGCTTCGGTCCGTCTTGCGACGATCCAAGAATTTCACCTCTAACGTCGCAATACGAATGCCCCCGTCTGTCCCTATTGATCATTACCTCGGGGATTCCGAAAACCAACAAAATAGAACCGAGGTCCTATTCCATTATTCCATGCACTCGGTATTCAGGCGGATGCTGCCTGCTTTAAGCACTCTAATTTGTTCAAAGTAAACGTGCCGGCCCATCGAGACACTCGGTTAAGAGCACCGCGACGGGTATGATAGGCCTTCCCCCGGACGACGGGTGCGAGACCCGCGCCGGCTCGGGCCACCGGCAGGACGTCCGCACGTGCATGCCAGTTAAACACCGACGGGCGGTGAACCGGCAGCGTGGGACACAAGTCCGACTACGAGCTTTTTAACCGCAACAACTTTAATATACGCTATTGGAGCTGGAATTACCGCGGCTGCTGGCACCAGACTTGCCCTCCAATGGATACTCGTTAAAGGATTTAAAGTGTACTCATTCCGATTACGGGGCCTCGGATGAGTCCCGTATCGTTATTTTTCGTCACTACCTCCCCGTGCCGGGAGTGGGTAATTTGCGCGCCTGCTGCCTTCCTTGGATGTGGTAGCCGTTTCTCAGGCTCCCTCTCCGGAATCGAACCCTGATTCCCCGTTACCCGTTACAAACCATGGTAGGCGCAGAACCTACCATCGACAGTTGATAAGGCAGACATTTGAAAGATGCGTCGCCGGCTCGGGGGCCGTGCGATCTGCCATAATTTATTCAGAGTCACCAAGGCAAACGGCCCGAAGACCGATTGGTTTTGATCTAATAAAAGCGTCCCTTCCGTCGCCGGTCGGGACCGAGTTGTGTATTAGCTCTAGAATTACCACAGTTATCCAAGTAACTGTGCATCATCTAAGGAACCATAACTGATTTAATGAGCCATTCGCGGTTTCACCTTAATTCGGCTTGCACTGAGACATGCATGGCTTAATCTTTGAGACAAGCATATGACTACTGGCAGGATCAACCAGGGAGCTGGATTTCTCCTATCCCGGGACGATCGTCGTCCCGGAAAATTCTCCATTAGAGCCAAGAGACAGACACGAGGTCCGAAGGTATAGCCTTCCTAACCAGTAAGGTCCTCCTCGACGACCACAGGGTTCACACAGCCTCATGCTCGTAGGCGGTCGGTACGGCTGAAGCCGTCAGCTAAGACCATGGCCGTTTATTCCCCCCCGAACGCCGAGTAAACCTTACGGGACCGGAGCGCGGCATGGCGCTGCTAAGATCTCGTAGCTACCGGACCAAGGGCCTCGTTGGCGCAGCACGAATGCGGTTCCTCCTGGCGAAGGACCCGCGTACTGCTGCTGTGTTCACGTTTTACATGGACACATCTCTACACTCGACAATCTCGCAATGCGCGCAAGATGCGCGAAACGGAGCGTTTCGAGAACACACCAAGCACTCGGAGAGTAGAGAGTTCAGCGCTGTGTATTGACAGTGTTGTCGCATATGAACCGTGTCATTGGACAGAGGGCCGCGACGATGCTGTAATGCAATGTATGGCGCCAGACGGAGGGTTCCAGCTAGGATCCGTTAATTCCCTCCTGATGTAGTCAGTGCTACTAGGAGAGGGCTGTGCACTGATCTTTCCGTCAACTCCAAGCCCTCACAACTATAGATTCGACGGTGGTAGGAACGATACTGAAGCGTCTCGAGCTCGGGCCGGCTGGCGGGTGGCGATGGGCGGGCGGAGCGAGGTCGGCTGCCGGGTAGCGCTGTGCCGTCTGCTGTCGACTGAGCTTGGAGCTGGTGGAGCGAGGCGGAGCGTGGCGGAACTACCGGCCAGCGACGTGCCGTCTGCCGGGAACTCGTCGGCTGGCCCGACTGTTGATGTGAAAATGATGAGACGTTGCGAATTACATAAAGTACACCTACGCGAGATAAGGCGACTGCAACGCGCCTGCGAAGAAAAGTCGAAGAGAAAGAAATAAAATGCCTTCACAAAGGAAAATAAAGAAAAGGAGAATACGTGATCACCCGAAAGAAAAACCGGAACGAGAGGTCTTACGAGTGCAACGCGCCTGGGGAAGAAAAAAGAAAGTAAATAATGTTTAACGAAGGGAACATATCAACGGAAAGAAACCGGAATGGCAAGGGGTATTCCAAAAAAACACAGAAAGGTGCGAGAGGTGCGAGTGCAACGCGCCAAAAAAAAATCGTGAAATAAGTGTTCAGCCAAGGAAAACCGGTAAACGGAAGCCAAACGAAACCAGAAGCGGTATTGCGTAAAGCACACCAATAGGTGAGATGTTCGAGTGCAACGCGCCTCGAAAACAATGAATGAGTACCGCAGAGGAAAATGACAAGGGGTGTCGGGTAAAGCTCCTAAACGTCCGAGATGTGCGAGTGCAACGCGCCTGATAAAAAAACGCGAAACAAATGTTTAGGAAAGGAAACATTGTAATCGGAGGCAAAATGAAACGGGAAGCGGTATCGCATAAATGACACCAACAGATGACATGTTCGAGTGCAACGCGCCTCGAAAAGGAAAGAAAAAATGGATGAGAACTGCAGAAGAAGATGCCTTGCAAAGGGGAAAATGACATGGGGTGTCGGGTAAAGCTCCTTAAACGTCCGAGATGTGCGAGTGCAACGCGTCTGACAAAAAACGCGAAACAAATGTTTAGGAAAGGAAAAGGTGTAAACGGAAGGAAAATGGAACGAGAAGCGGTATGGTAGAAGGGCACACCAACAGATGAGATGCTCGAGTGCAACGCGCCTGAGAAAAAACGCGAAACAAATGTTTAGCAAAGGAAAAGTTGTAAACGGAAGGAAAATGGAACGAGAAGCGGTATGGTAGAAGGGCACACCAACAGATGAGATGCTCGAGTGCAACGCGCCTGAGAAAAAACGCGAAACAAATGTTTAGCAAAGGAAAAGTTGTGAACGGAAGGAAAATGGAACGAGAAGCGGTATGGTAGAAGGGCACACCAACAGATGAGATGCTCGAGTGCAACGCGCCTGAGAAAAAACGCGAAACAAATGTTTAGCATAGGAAAAGTTGTAAACGGAAGGGAAATGGAACGAGAAGCGGTATGGTAGAAGGGCACACCAACAGACGAGATGCTGGAGTGCAACGCGCCTGAGAAAAAATGCGAAACAAATGTTTAGGAAAGGAAAATCTGTAAAGGGAAGGAAAAGGAACGAGAAGCGGTATGGTATAAAGGCACACCAACAGATGAGATGCTCGAGTGCAACGCGCCTGAGAAAAAACGCGAAACAAATTTTTAGGAAAGGAAAATCTGTAAAGGGAAGGAAAATGGAACGAGAAGCATGATGGTGTAAAGCACAAACACGTGTCGGGTGTGAGAGTGCAACGCGCCTGAGAAAAAATGCGAAACAAATGTTTAGGAAAGGAAAATCTGTAAAGGGAAGGAAAAGGAACGAGAAGCGGTATGGTATAAAGGCACACCAACAGATGAGATGCTCGAGTGCAACGCGCCTGAGAAAAAACGCGAAACAAATTTTTAGGAAAGGAAAATCTGTAAAGGGAAGGAAAATGGAACGAGAAGCATGATGGTGTAAAGCACAAACACGTGTCGGGTGTGAGAGTGCAACGCTCCTCGAAAAATAAAAATAAATAAAAAAAAAAGTTAAAAGTGGTCACTACAGAAGAAGAAGAAGAAGAAGAAGAAGAAGAAGAAGAAGAAGAAGAAGAAAGAAAGAAAGTCCAGCAAATGCAAAATGATTAACAGAAAGAAACTGGAAAGATGGGGATGAAAACAGCGTCCCAAGGTTCACCGGCATCCGGAGGGTTGCGATGCCGGGCGGAGCGAGGCCAACTGCCGGGCAGTGTTGAGCCGTCTGCCTCGAACTGGCTTGCGCCGGGGGAAGCGAGACAGATTACCGGCCAGCGCTGAGCCATCGGCCGGTAACCAAGTTTGCTTGCGGCGGGCGGTGCGAGGTCGTCTGCCATGCACCTCTATTGCGTGTGTTCTATACCCGGCGAGCAGCCTAACTCCTCAGCTAAACCCGACCGTTGCAGATGTGACAAGACGGAGACAGAAAGTTAAGCCCCTGAGAGTGTCGCAAAGTACACTACCGTGATATATGGGGGAGTGCTACGCGCCTTAAAAAAACCTTATCATGGTGATAAACATGATGAATAATCGTATTATATAATAATAGAAAGCAATAATAATAATTAATAATAATAATAATAATAATAATAATAATAATAAGAAGAAGAAGAAGAAGAATAATAATAATAACAAAAGGAATAGTAACAAACATATTAATAGTGATAAGCGACAGTAGTAGTAGTAGTAGTAGTAGTAGTAGTAGTAGTAGTAGTAGTAGTAGTAGTAGTAAGAAGAGGAAGAAAGTAGAATGAAGTGATTAGTAGTAATAGTCGTCCTCCGTGGTGTAGTGGTTACCATGCTGACCTCCTATACCCAAGGTCGTGGGTTCAAACCCGGCGGAGGACGATGGATTTTTTCGGGCGTAAAAATCCTTAGCATGGCTTCCTTCGGAAGGGAAGTAAAGCCGTGGGTCCCGTGTCGTAGATTTATGGCACGTAAAAGAACCTCAAGCCTGATAGAGAGGCCTCTGAGCAAAATTAAGCGGTCTTTCACGCCCAGTATAGAATGGGAAGCTGAGAACCACAGCAGTTAAAGAGCGTCCATAAATAACACGCCATTTCATTTTGTTGTTGTTGTTGTAGTAGTAGTAGTAATAATAATAATAATAATAATAATAATAATAATAATAATGAGAAGAAGAAGAAGAAGAAGAAGTAGTAGTAGAAGAAAGTAGAATGAAGTGGTTAATGGTTGTAGTAGTAATAATAATAAGAAGATGAAGATGAAGATGAAGAAGAATAAGAAGAAGAATGAGAGTAGTAGTAGTAGTAGTAGTAGTAGTAGTAGTAGTAGTAGTAGTAGTAGTAAGAATAATAATAATAAGAAGAAGAAGCAGTAGAAGAAGAAGAAGTAGTAGTAGTAGTAGTAGAAGAAGAAGAAGAAAGTAGAATGAAGTGATTAGTAGTAGTACTAGTAATAATAATAAGAAGATGAAGAAGAAGAAGTAGTAGAAGAAGAAGAAGAAAGTAGAATGAAGTGATTAGTAGTAGTATTAGTAATAATAATAATAATAATAAGAAGAAGAAGAAGAAGAAGAAGAAGAAGAAGAATGAAGTGATTAATAGTAGAAGTACTAGTAATAAGAAGAAGAAGAAGAAGAAGAAGAAGAAGAAAGTAGAATGAAGTGATTAGTAGTATAATAATAATAATAATAATAATAATAATAATAATAATAATAATAATAATAATAATAATAATAAAGAGGTAAGTAGAATAAAATGATTAATGCCCTCATTTGGAAAAGATGTCCAAAAACTGTGTTGGTTTCCATTTTAGTTGGGAAGAATTCTGCTCTGGAAGCTGCAGCAGTGTTTAATGAGGGGCATTTTGCAAGACTTCCCATCCTGAGGAAGTTGGGATTTACACCAGAAGTCTTCACCGAGTAGATACTGCGTATCATCGATGAGCACCGAATCGCTAAGGCAGAGGTATCAGTGCAGAATATAGAAAAAGTTGCTAGACAGGGGAGCAGAGGAGCTGCAGAGGACCAGGAATATGGATATGGGAAGGTGTATCTAAGGTATGTTTAAGGAACATTTCATCTACACTTGAAATTGATTTTTCTGGAGATTAAAATATTCATTCATTAGGAACAAATACACCAGGAAGGCCTGGAACGATTTTGATAAAATTTAGCACAGTTATTCCTTTTAACCTAAAACGTATTTAAGTGGAACAGTGTTTCAGTCTATAGGGTATAAATAGTTTTATCGTTGAAAAAACAAAATATCTGAAAAAAATATTCAAAGCATACAATTAACAGAAAATAATTGACATAAGTGACTAAAAAGTTACTCCACTTATTAGTGTAGTTTACTATGCTATACAAAAAAAAAAAAAAAATAAATAAAAAAATAAAAAAAAAATAAATAAATAAAAAAAAAAAAATAGAAAAGTTCTCTTGGAAATAGTGTACCAGAAAATAACAATATAACAAAAAAATTAATAATTTGCTCACAGCATTAATGATTTATTAAATATTGTGGAAAGTGTATTTAGTACATGTTGGTTTCCTCTTGACATGTGTATAGGTTCAGTGAGATTGAACAAAAAAAATGTAGATGTGAATTCTTTCGTACAGAATATTGGAAGTGAATTAATTAGTTTGTTAATTTGATGGATGTAGAAAGTAATGTGGAGTATATTGTCCCAAAAAGTCCTGCAATTTTGGATTGTTAAACCGTTGAAATGGTATATTTGAACCTGCGAAGACATTTGGGATCGATAAAAGCAAATTTAAACAAAACTGATTTGGGGGTGATTTAGTTGGTGCCGTGTTGAAAGACTGGACACTGAACGTGTTATTTGACCTTCGTTGGGTCATTCGTGTAATTTGTGATGCTGGTCAAATTGATATTTTGTTGAACACAAACCGTAGGAATTAAATGTTTTGATTTATTTCAATGTCCCCACCCCACCCCACCCTGAAAAGGAGTGTGATGAAGAAGTGATTATTGAACGCGACAATTAAAGGTACTTGCGTAGCAATCACAAGATACAATGCCGTTATCTCTGCTAAGAAAATGCCGCTCCACAACCCATTGACACACAAGTTGTCTTCTACAATTTGGCAGCGGAATGTGAAATGTTACATTGTTGCCGGTGGTAACAGGAGTTATAAATAATGTAACCCACAGACAATCAGGGGGGTGTTTAGAGCTTCGAGCAAGCTCTTGACAGAGAATGGACAGATGAACATGAAGGGTTTGTCCAAGGAGGCACGTAATGCGTTTCCCCTGTCCGATGTTAACAAGCTGTAAGAATATAGTTGAGTTGCATCAGAAAGGGGTGAAAGTTAACACAATGGATACTCCAGCATATGTAATCATGTGTTGTGT
>JAUKNX010000034.1:27500-32500 GCA_030762935.1 Hymenopus coronatus | reverse complement strand
CCACAGGGTTCACACAGCCTCATGCTCGTAGGCGGTCGGTACGGCTGAAGCCGTCAGCTAAGACCATGGCCGTTTATTCCCCCCCGAACGCCGAGTAAACCTTACGGGACCGGAGCGCGGCATGGCGCTGCTAAGATCTCGTAGCTACCGGACCAAGGGCCTCGTTGGCGCAGCACGAATGCGGTTCCTCCTGGCGAAGGACCCGCGTACTGCTGCTGTGTTCACGTTTTACATGGACACATCTCTACACTCGACAATCTCGCAATGCGCGCAAGATGCGCGAAACGGAGCGTTTCGAGAACACACCAAGCACTCGGAGAGTAGAGAGTTCAGCGCTGTGTATTGACAGTGTTGTCGCATATGAACCGTGTCATTGGACAGAGGGCCGCGACGATGCTGTAATGCAATGTATGGCGCCAGACGGAGGGTTCCAGCTAGGATCCGTTAATTCCCTCCTGATGTAGTCAGTGCTACTAGGAGAGGGCTGTGCACTGATCTTTCCGTCAACTCCAAGCCCTCACAACTATAGATTCGACGGTGGTAGGAACGATACTGAAGCGTCTCGAGCTCGGGCCGGCTGGCGGGTGGCGATGGGCGGGCGGAGCGAGGTCGGCTGCCGGGTAGC
The DNA here is from genome assembly GCA_030762935.1 of Hymenopus coronatus. NCBI lineage: Eukaryota > Metazoa > Arthropoda > Insecta > Mantodea > Hymenopodidae > Hymenopus > Hymenopus coronatus. The sequence goes on along the minus strand of JAUKNX010000034.1, from coordinate 31,875 downwards.
GCTGTGCCGTCTGCTGTCGACTGAGCTTGGAGCTGGTGGAGCGAGGCGGAGCGTGGCGGAACTACCGGCCAGCGACGTGCCGTCTGCCGGGAACTCGTCGGCTGGCCCGACTGTTGATGTGAAAATGATGAGACGTTGCGAATTACATAAAGTACACCTACGCGAGATAAGGCGACTGCAACGCGCCTGCGAAGAAAAGTCGAAGAGAAAGAAATAAAATGCCTTCACAAAGGAAAATAAAGAAAAGGAGAATACGTGATCACCCGAAAGAAAAACCGGAACGAGAGGTCTTACGAGTGCAACGCGCCTGGGGAAGAAAAAAGAAAGTAAATAATGTTTAACGAAGGGAACATATCAACGGAAAGAAACCGGAATGGCAAGGGGTATTCCAAAAAAACACAGAAAGGTGCGAGAGGTGCGAGTGCAACGCGCCAAAAAAAAATCGTGAAATAAGTGTTCAGCCAAGGAAAACCGGTAAACGGAAGCCAAACGAAACCAGAAGCGGTATTGCGTAAAGCACACCAATAGGTGAGATGTTCGAGTGCAACGCGCCTCGAAAACAATGAATGAGTACCGCAGAGGAAAATGACAAGGGGTGTCGGGTAAAGCTCCTAAACGTCCGAGATGTGCGAGTGCAACGCGCCTGATAAAAAAACGCGAAACAAATGTTTAGGAAAGGAAACATTGTAATCGGAGGCAAAATGAAACGGGAAGCGGTATCGCATAAATGACACCAACAGATGACATGTTCGAGTGCAACGCGCCTCGAAAAGGAAAGAAAAAATGGATGAGAACTGCAGAAGAAGATGCCTTGCAAAGGGGAAAATGACATGGGGTGTCGGGTAAAGCTCCTTAAACGTCCGAGATGTGCGAGTGCAACGCGTCTGACAAAAAACGCGAAACAAATGTTTAGGAAAGGAAAAGGTGTAAACGGAAGGAAAATGGAACGAGAAGCGGTATGGTAGAAGGGCACACCAACAGATGAGATGCTCGAGTGCAACGCGCCTGAGAAAAAACGCGAAACAAATGTTTAGCAAAGGAAAAGTTGTAAACGGAAGGAAAATGGAACGAGAAGCGGTATGGTAGAAGGGCACACCAACAGATGAGATGCTCGAGTGCAACGCGCCTGAGAAAAAACGCGAAACAAATGTTTAGCAAAGGAAAAGTTGTGAACGGAAGGAAAATGGAACGAGAAGCGGTATGGTAGAAGGGCACACCAACAGATGAGATGCTCGAGTGCAACGCGCCTGAGAAAAAACGCGAAACAAATGTTTAGCATAGGAAAAGTTGTAAACGGAAGGGAAATGGAACGAGAAGCGGTATGGTAGAAGGGCACACCAACAGACGAGATGCTGGAGTGCAACGCGCCTGAGAAAAAATGCGAAACAAATGTTTAGGAAAGGAAAATCTGTAAAGGGAAGGAAAAGGAACGAGAAGCGGTATGGTATAAAGGCACACCAACAGATGAGATGCTCGAGTGCAACGCGCCTGAGAAAAAACGCGAAACAAATTTTTAGGAAAGGAAAATCTGTAAAGGGAAGGAAAATGGAACGAGAAGCATGATGGTGTAAAGCACAAACACGTGTCGGGTGTGAGAGTGCAACGCGCCTGAGAAAAAATGCGAAACAAATGTTTAGGAAAGGAAAATCTGTAAAGGGAAGGAAAAGGAACGAGAAGCGGTATGGTATAAAGGCACACCAACAGATGAGATGCTCGAGTGCAACGCGCCTGAGAAAAAACGCGAAACAAATTTTTAGGAAAGGAAAATCTGTAAAGGGAAGGAAAATGGAACGAGAAGCATGATGGTGTAAAGCACAAACACGTGTCGGGTGTGAGAGTGCAACGCTCCTCGAAAAATAAAAATAAATAAAAAAAAAAGTTAAAAGTGGTCACTACAGAAGAAGAAGAAGAAGAAGAAGAAGAAGAAGAAGAAGAAGAAGAAGAAAGAAAGAAAGTCCAGCAAATGCAAAATGATTAACAGAAAGAAACTGGAAAGATGGGGATGAAAACAGCGTCCCAAGGTTCACCGGCATCCGGAGGGTTGCGATGCCGGGCGGAGCGAGGCCAACTGCCGGGCAGTGTTGAGCCGTCTGCCTCGAACTGGCTTGCGCCGGGGGAAGCGAGACAGATTACCGGCCAGCGCTGAGCCATCGGCCGGTAACCAAGTTTGCTTGCGGCGGGCGGTGCGAGGTCGTCTGCCATGCACCTCTATTGCGTGTGTTCTATACCCGGCGAGCAGCCTAACTCCTCAGCTAAACCCGACCGTTGCAGATGTGACAAGACGGAGACAGAAAGTTAAGCCCCTGAGAGTGTCGCAAAGTACACTACCGTGATATATGGGGGAGTGCTACGCGCCTTAAAAAAACCTTATCATGGTGATAAACATGATGAATAATCGTATTATATAATAATAGAAAGCAATAATAATAATTAATAATAATAATAATAATAATAATAATAATAATAAGAAGAAGAAGAAGAAGAATAATAATAATAACAAAAGGAATAGTAACAAACATATTAATAGTGATAAGCGACAGTAGTAGTAGTAGTAGTAGTAGTAGTAGTAGTAGTAGTAGTAGTAGTAGTAGTAGTAAGAAGAGGAAGAAAGTAGAATGAAGTGATTAGTAGTAATAGTCGTCCTCCGTGGTGTAGTGGTTACCATGCTGACCTCCTATACCCAAGGTCGTGGGTTCAAACCCGGCGGAGGACGATGGATTTTTTCGGGCGTAAAAATCCTTAGCATGGCTTCCTTCGGAAGGGAAGTAAAGCCGTGGGTCCCGTGTCGTAGATTTATGGCACGTAAAAGAACCTCAAGCCTGATAGAGAGGCCTCTGAGCAAAATTAAGCGGTCTTTCACGCCCAGTATAGAATGGGAAGCTGAGAACCACAGCAGTTAAAGAGCGTCCATAAATAACACGCCATTTCATTTTGTTGTTGTTGTTGTAGTAGTAGTAGTAATAATAATAATAATAATAATAATAATAATAATAATAATGAGAAGAAGAAGAAGAAGAAGAAGTAGTAGTAGAAGAAAGTAGAATGAAGTGGTTAATGGTTGTAGTAGTAATAATAATAAGAAGATGAAGATGAAGATGAAGAAGAATAAGAAGAAGAATGAAGTAGTAGTAGTAGTAGTAGTAGTAGTAGTAGTAGTAGTAGTAGTAGTAGTAAGAATAATAATAATAAGAAGAAGAAGCAGTAGAAGAAGAAGAAGTAGTAGTAGTAGTAGTAGAAGAAGAAGAAGAAAGTAGAATGAAGTGATTAGTAGTAGTACTAGTAATAATAATAAGAAGATGAAGAAGAAGAAGTAGTAGAAGAAGAAGAAGAAAGTAGAATGAAGTGATTAGTAGTAGTATTAGTAATAATAATAATAATAATAAGAAGAAGAAGAAGAAGAAGAAGAAGAAGAAGAATGAAGTGATTAATAGTAGAAGTACTAGTAATAAGAAGAAGAAGAAGAAGAAGAAGAAGAAGAAAGTAGAATGAAGTGATTAGTAGTATAATAATAATAATAATAATAATAATAATAATAATAATAATAATAATAATAATAATAATAATAAAGAGGTAAGTAGAATAAAATGATTAATGCCCTCATTTGGAAAAGATGTCCAAAAACTGTGTTGGTTTCCATTTTAGTTGGGAAGAATTCTGCTCTGGAAGCTGCAGCAGTGTTTAATGAGGGGCATTTTGCAAGACTTCCCATCCTGAGGAAGTTGGGATTTACACCAGAAGTCTTCACCGAGTAGATACTGCGTATCATCGATGAGCACCGAATCGCTAAGGCAGAGGTATCAGTGCAGAATATAGAAAAAGTTGCTAGACAGGGGAGCAGAGGAGCTGCAGAGGACCAGGAATATGGATATGGGAAGGTGTATCTAAGGTATGTTTAAGGAACATTTCATCTACACTTGAAATTGATTTTTCTGGAGATTAAAATATTCATTCATTAGGAACAAATACACCAGGAAGGCCTGGAACGATTTTGATAAAATTTAGCACAGTTATTCCTTTTAACCTAAAACGTATTTAAGTGGAACAGTGTTTCAGTCTATAGGGTATAAATAGTTTTATCGTTGAAAAAACAAAATATCTGAAAAAAATATTCAAAGCATACAATTAACAGAAAATAATTGACATAAGTGACTAAAAAGTTACTCCACTTATTAGTGTAGTTTACTATGCTATACAAAAAAAAAAAAAAAATAAATAAAAAAATAAAAAAAAAATAAATAAATAAAAAAAAAAAAATAGAAAAGTTCTCTTGGAAATAGTGTACCAGAAAATAACAATATAACAAAAAAATTAATAATTTGCTCACAGCATTAATGATTTATTAAATATTGTGGAAAGTGTATTTAGTACATGTTGG
>JAUKNX010000034.1:15000-17500 GCA_030762935.1 Hymenopus coronatus | reverse complement strand
TGTAAACGGAAGGAAAATGGAACGAGAAGCGGTATGGTAGAAGGGCACACCAACAGATGAGATGCTCGAGTGCAACGCGCCTGAGAAAAAACGCGAAACAAATGTTTAGCAAAGGAAAAGTTGTGAACGGAAGGAAAATGGAACGAGAAGCGGTATGGTAGAAGGGCACACCAACAGATGAGATGCTCGAGTGCAACGCGCCTGAGAAAAAACGCGAAACAAATGTTTAGCATAGGAAAAGTTGTAAACGGAAGGGAAATGGAACGAGAAGCGGTATGGTAGAAGGGCACACCAACAGACGAGATGCTGGAGTGCAACGCGCCTGAGAAAAAATGCGAAACAAATGTTTAGGAAAGGAAAATCTGTAAAGGGAAGGAAAAGGAACGAGAAGCGGTATGGTATAAAGGCACACCAACAGATGAGATGCTCGAGTGCAACGCGCCTGAGAAAAAACGCGAAACAAATTTTTAGGAAAGGAAAATCTGTAAAGGGAAGGAAAATGGAACGAGAAGCATGATGGTGTAAAGCACAAACACGTGTCGGGTGTGAGAGTGCAACGCGCCTGAGAAAAAATGCGAAACAAATGTTTAGGAAAGGAAAATCTGTAAAGGGAAGGAAAAGGAACGAGAAGCGGTATGGTATAAAGGCACACCAACAGATGAGATGCTCGAGTGCAACGCGCCTGAGAAAAAACGCGAAACAAATTTTTAGGAAAGGAAAATCTGTAAAGGGAAGGAAAATGGAACGAGAAGCATGATGGTGTAAAGCACAAACACGTGTCGGGTGTGAGAGTGCAACGCTCCTCGAAAAATAAAAATAAATAAAAAAAAAAGTTAAAAGTGGTCACTACAGAAGAAGAAGAAGAAGAAGAAGAAGAAGAAGAAGAAGAAGAAGAAGAAAGAAAGAAAGTCCAGCAAATGCAAAATGATTAACAGAAAGAAACTGGAAAGATGGGGATGAAAACAGCGTCCCAAGGTTCACCGGCATCCGGAGGGTTGCGATGCCGGGCGGAGCGAGGCCAACTGCCGGGCAGTGTTGAGCCGTCTGCCTCGAACTGGCTTGCGCCGGGGGAAGCGAGACAGATTACCGGCCAGCGCTGAGCCATCGGCCGGTAACCAAGTTTGCTTGCGGCGGGCGGTGCGAGGTCGTCTGCCATGCACCTCTATTGCGTGTGTTCTATACCCGGCGAGCAGCCTAACTCCTCAGCTAAACCCGACCGTTGCAGATGTGACAAGACGGAGACAGAAAGTTAAGCCCCTGAGAGTGTCGCAAAGTACACTACCGTGATATATGGGGGAGTGCTACGCGCCTTAAAAAAACCTTATCATGGTGATAAACATGATGAATAATCGTATTATATAATAATAGAAAGCAATAATAATAATTAATAATAATAATAATAATAATAATAATAATAATAAGAAGAAGAAGAAGAAGAATAATAATAATAACAAAAGGAATAGTAACAAACATATTAATAGTGATAAGCGACAGTAGTAGTAGTAGTAGTAGTAGTAGTAGTAGTAGTAGTAGTAGTAGTAGTAGTAGTAAGAAGAGGAAGAAAGTAGAATGAAGTGATTAGTAGTAATAGTCGTCCTCCGTGGTGTAGTGGTTACCATGCTGACCTCCTATACCCAAGGTCGTGGGTTCAAACCCGGCGGAGGACGATGGATTTTTTCGGGCGTAAAAATCCTTAGCATGGCTTCCTTCGGAAGGGAAGTAAAGCCGTGGGTCCCGTGTCGTAGATTTATGGCACGTAAAAGAACCTCAAGCCTGATAGAGAGGCCTCTGAGCAAAATTAAGCGGTCTTTCACGCCCAGTATAGAATGGGAAGCTGAGAACCACAGCAGTTAAAGAGCGTCCATAAATAACACGCCATTTCATTTTGTTGTTGTTGTTGTAGTAGTAGTAGTAATAATAATAATAATAATAATAATAATAATAATAATAATGAGAAGAAGAAGAAGAAGAAGAAGTAGTAGTAGTAGAAGAAAGTAGAATGAAGTGGTTAATGGTTGTAGTAGTAATAATAATAAGAAGATGAAGATGAAGATGAAGAAGAATAAGAAGAAGAATGAAGTAGTAGTAGTAGTAGTAGTAGTAGTAGTAGTAGTAGTAGTAGTAGTAGTAAGAATAATAATAATAAGAAGAAGAAGCAGTAGAAGAAGAAGAAGTAGTAGTAGTAGTAGTAGAAGAAGAAGAAGAAAGTAGAATGAAGTGATTAGTAGTAGTACTAGTAATAATAATAAGAAGATGAAGAAGAAGAAGTAGTAGAAGAAGAAGAAGAAAGTAGAATGAAGTGATTAGTAGTAGTATTAGTAATAATAATAATAATAATAAGAAGAAGAAGAAGAAGAAGAAGAAGAAGAAGAATGAAGTGATTAATAGTAGAAGTACTAGTAATAAGAAGAAGAAGAAGAAGAAGAAGAAGAAGAAAGTAGAATGAAGTGATTAGTAGTATAATAATAATAATAATAATAATAATAATAATAATAATAAT
>JAUKNX010000034.1:0-10000 GCA_030762935.1 Hymenopus coronatus | reverse complement strand
GGATGAGACTCGCCTACTTCCAAGCGGGCGCCAGCTATCCTGAGGGAAACTTCGGAGGGAACCAGCTACTAGATGGTTCGATTAGTCTTTCGCCCCTATACCCAGCTCTGACGATCGATTTGCACGTCAGAATCGCTGCGGACCTCCATCAGGGTTTCCCCTGACTTCGTCCTGACCAGGCATAGTTCACCATCTTTCGGGTCCCAACGTGTACGCTCCGAGTGCGCCCACGGCCGAAGCCGGGGCGCCCCGGGAGTGCGGGCTCCCCAGAGGAGAGCCATCCTCCCTCGGCGGCACGAGGCCGCCCCACTTTCATTGCGCCTCTGGGTTTAGTGGTTCCCAGTGACTCGCGCACATGTTAGACTCCTTGGTCCGTGTTTCAAGACGGGTCGGGAAGGCATCCGAAGCAATAGCGCCGCGGACGGGAGAACGGCCGAAGCTGTCCGAGGACTCCGGAGACCAGCAGCCCGCGGGCGGCGGGGACGCGGCGTTAGCCGCGGCACCACGCACAAAACCCGTGGAGCTTGCCCACCGGGCCGGACGCTCGCCAGAGCGGGCCATCTCCTCGTTTCCTACCGTCGAACCGGGGCCGGGCAACCGGGGTCCGGGGGAACGTGAACCCGAGATTCCTCGGCGATCCCCGCGGTCTCCATCCCGGGCCTTAGACCCCTCGTCCAACGGGTCGCGACGTCCTACCGGGAGAGAAGTGCAGCCCGCCGCCGCCAAACGACCCGACCGGCCGGTGCCGACGACCTAACGCGGCGCGCACCTTGCGGTGTGGCCGGCGGCCGACGACATCCGGAAACGCGGACCGGGTGCCGACGAGCGGACGGGATTGAATCTCCCCGTTCGACCTTCCGGATCCCTCCCGTTTACCCCTGAACGGTTTCACGTACTATTGAACTCTCTCTTCAAAGTTCTTTTCAACTTTCCCTCACGGTACTTGTTCGCTATCGGTCTCGTGGTCATATTTAGCCTTAGATGGAGTTTACCACCCACTTAGTGCTCCACTCTCAAGGAACACGACTCTGAGGACGGCTCCCCCCGCGAACGGCAGCGGTCTCTACGGGCCTGGCACCCTCTGCGGGCTGTGGCCCCGTTCAAGGGAGACTTGAACTCGCCGCCGAACATCGGGTTGCGGAGCGTCCCTCACACGACATTTCCCTGCGTTCTATTTCACACGCGGGATTCCGTGCTGGGCTCCTCCCTGTTCGCTCGCCGCTACTAAGGGAATCCTTGTTAGTTTCTTTTCCTCCGCCTATTAATATGCTTAAATTCAGCGGGTAGTCTCGCCCGATCTGAGGTCGGTAATTCGAGCCCCTCACGGGGCGGAACGAGAGAATGACCGCGGTTCTCGGTTGGACTCGAGTGGTGCGTTATTTTTTTTGTCCACAAGACCCGAGCTCCGAGACCATGTGGGCCTCTCTCGCCCCGATAGGTTTCAAAGGCGTCGCCTCGCAAGAAGCGTGCGTGCCTCCAGAGTCGGAGCCAAGCGATTCGGGGTGCGACAGCGGCCACCCCGGCTTGGTCCAGTAAGACTATCCGACCCTCAGTCGGGCGTGGTCCGGGATTGAAAATCCAAGGACCGCAATGTGCGTTCGAAATGTCGATGTTCATGTGTCCTGCAGTTCACATGTCGACGCGCAATTTGCTGCGTTCTTCATCGACCCACGAGCCGAGTGATCCACCGCTCAGGGTTGTATCGATATTTGCGCACCTTGCTGCTTGCTACACGTCCTCGCGAAGAGGACGCTTGCTGCAGACGGAGCGTGCATGAGATCGGGCCAAATGTTGGCAAGGAAATCCTCGCACAAAAGAAAACTTGTCGTGCAAAGCGTCTCCGGGCTGGAGAGCGCACTGGCATAAAAAAAGAGGTTGGCGCAAAGTGCTTTAAACCCTGGGAGCAACAATTCCCGCCGAAGCGCGAAGCCTACCTCCGCTCGGCGAGCGGAGGGTGCCTCTGCGCACCATGGCACGGGTACCGGTTTGGAAACGTCCGGAAACTTTTCGGAACTGATAACGCCTTGGCGGGCCCGGGATGACCGGTCGGTTCGACCGGGTCCCTACTCTGTGCCCCGACCCCGACGCACCGGAGGGCACTGCCCCACGGGTTCGTTCCAGTTTTGTTTGCAAAGGTTCTCCGGAGGAGATACCGTTAATGATCCTTCCGCAGGTTCACCTACGGAAACCTTGTTACGACTTTTACTTCCTCTAAATGATCAAGTTTGGGCATCTTCCCGGTGGAATCGAGGAGGAGAACCCCCTCGCCCACCGGTCCGAAGACCTCACTAAATCATTCAATCGGTAGTAGCGACGGGCGGTGTGTACAAAGGGCAGGGACGTAATCAACGCGAGCTTATGACTCGCGCTTACTGGGAATTCCTCGTTCATGGGGAACAATTGCAAGCCCCAATCCCTAGCACGAAGGAGGTTCAGCGGGTTACCCGGACCTTTCGGCCAGGGAGGACACGCTGATTCCTTCAGTGTAGCGCGCGTGCGGCCCAGAACATCTAAGGGCATCACAGACCTGTTATTGCTCAATCTCGTGCGGCTAGAAGCCGCCTGTCCCTCTAAGAAGATCAGGAGTCGCCGGTAGCACAGGGGATACCGGAAGCGACTAGTTAGCAGGCTAGAGTCTCGTTCGTTATCGGAATTAACCAGACAAATCGCTCCACCAACTAAGAACGGCCATGCACCACCACCCACCGAATCAAGAAAGAGCTCTCAATCTGTCAATCCTCCCGGTGTCCGGGCCTGGTGAGGTTTCCCGTGTTGAGTCAAATTAAGCCGCAGGCTCCACTCCTGGTGGTGCCCTTCCGTCAATTCCTTTAAGTTTCAGCTTTGCAACCATACTTCCCCCGGAACCCAAAAGCTTTGGTTTCCCGGAAGCCGCCCGCCGAGTCATCGGAGGAACTTCGGCGGATTGCTGGCTGGCATCGTTTATGGTTAGAACTAGGGCGGTATCTGATCGCCTTCGAACCTCTAACTTTCGTTCTTGATCAGAGAAAACATTCTTGGCAAATGCTTTCGCTTCGGTCCGTCTTGCGACGATCCAAGAATTTCACCTCTAACGTCGCAATACGAATGCCCCCGTCTGTCCCTATTGATCATTACCTCGGGGATTCCGAAAACCAACAAAATAGAACCGAGGTCCTATTCCATTATTCCATGCACTCGGTATTCAGGCGGATGCTGCCTGCTTTAAGCACTCTAATTTGTTCAAAGTAAACGTGCCGGCCCATCGAGACACTCGGTTAAGAGCACCGCGACGGGTATGATAGGCCTTCCCCGGACGACGGGTGCGAGACCCGCGCCGGCTCGGGCCACCGGCAGGACGTCCGCACGTGCATGCCAGTTAAACACCGACGGGCGGTGAACCGGCAGCGTGGGACACAAGTCCGACTACGAGCTTTTTAACCGCAACAACTTTAATATACGCTATTGGAGCTGGAATTACCGCGGCTGCTGGCACCAGACTTGCCCTCCAATGGATACTCGTTAAAGGATTTAAAGTGTACTCATTCCGATTACGGGGCCTCGGATGAGTCCCGTATCGTTATTTTTCGTCACTACCTCCCCGTGCCGGGAGTGGGTAATTTGCGCGCCTGCTGCCTTCCTTGGATGTGGTAGCCGTTTCTCAGGCTCCCTCTCCGGAATCGAACCCTGATTCCCCGTTACCCGTTACAACCATGGTAGGCGCAGAACCTACCATCGACAGTTGATAAGGCAGACATTTGAAAGATGCGTCGCCGGCTCGGGGGCCGTGCGATCTGCCATAATTTATTCAGAGTCACCAAGGCAAACGGCCCGAAGACCGATTGGTTTTGATCTAATAAAAGCGTCCCTTCCGTCGCCGGTCGGGACCGAGTTGCATGTATTAGCTCTAGAATTACCACAGTTATCCAAGTAACTGTGCATCATCTAAGGAACCATAACTGATTTAATGAGCCATTCGCGGTTTCACCTTAATTCGGCTTGCACTGAGACATGCATGGCTTAATCTTTGAGACAAGCATATGACTACTGGCAGGATCAACCAGGGAGCTGGATTTCTCCTATCCCGGGACGATCGTCGTCCCGGAAAATTCTCCATTAGAGCCAAGAGACAGACACGAGGTCCGAAGGTATAGCCTTCCTAACCAGTAAGGTCCTCCTCGACGACCACAGGGTTCACACAGCCTCATGCTCGTAGGCGGTCGGTACGGCTGAAGCCGTCAGCTAAGACCATGGCCGTTTATTCCCCCCCGAACGCCGAGTAAACCTTACGGGACCGGAGCGCGGCATGGCGCTGCTAAGATCTCGTAGCTACCGGACCAAGGGCCTCGTTGGCGCAGCACGAATGCGGTTCCTCCTGGCGAAGGACCCGCGTACTGCTGCTGTGTTCACGTTTTACATGGACACATCTCTACACTCGACAATCTCGCAATGCGCGCAAGATGCGCGAAACGGAGCGTTTCGAGAACACACCAAGCACTCGGAGAGTAGAGAGTTCAGCGCTGTGTATTGACAGTGTTGTCGCATATGAACCGTGTCATTGGACAGAGGGCCGCGACGATGCTGTAATGCAATGTATGGCGCCAGACGGAGGGTTCCAGCTAGGATCCGTTAATTCCCTCCTGATGTAGTCAGTGCTACTAGGAGAGGGCTGTGCACTGATCTTTCCGTCAACTCCAAGCCCTCACAACTATAGATTCGACGGTGGTAGGAACGATACTGAAGCGTCTCGAGCTCGGGCCGGCTGGCGGGTGGCGATGGGCGGGCGGAGCGAGGTCGGCTGCCGGGTAGCGCTGTGCCGTCTGCTGTCGACTGAGCTTGGAGCTGGTGGAGCGAGGCGGAGCGTGGCGGAACTACCGGCCAGCGACGTGCCGTCTGCCGGGAACTCGTCGGCTGGCCCGACTGTTGATGTGAAAATGATGAGACGTTGCGAATTACATAAAGTACACCTACGCGAGATAAGGCGACTGCAACGCGCCTGCGAAGAAAAGTCGAAGAGAAAGAAATAAAATGCCTTCACAAAGGAAAATAAAGAAAAGGAGAATACGTGATCACCCGAAAGAAAAACCGGAACGAGAGGTCTTACGAGTGCAACGCGCCTGGGGAAGAAAAAAGAAAGTAAATAATGTTTAACGAAGGGAACATATCAACGGAAAGAAACCGGAATGGCAAGGGGTATTCCAAAAAAACACAGAAAGGTGCGAGAGGTGCGAGTGCAACGCGCCAAAAAAAAATCGTGAAATAAGTGTTCAGCCAAGGAAAACCGGTAAACGGAAGCCAAACGAAACCAGAAGCGGTATTGCGTAAAGCACACCAATAGGTGAGATGTTCGAGTGCAACGCGCCTCGAAAACAATGAATGAGTACCGCAGAGGAAAATGACAAGGGGTGTCGGGTAAAGCTCCTAAACGTCCGAGATGTGCGAGTGCAACGCGCCTGATAAAAAAACGCGAAACAAATGTTTAGGAAAGGAAACATTGTAATCGGAGGCAAAATGAAACGGGAAGCGGTATCGCATAAATGACACCAACAGATGACATGTTCGAGTGCAACGCGCCTCGAAAAGGAAAGAAAAAATGGATGAGAACTGCAGAAGAAGATGCCTTGCAAAGGGGAAAATGACATGGGGTGTCGGGTAAAGCTCCTTAAACGTCCGAGATGTGCGAGTGCAACGCGTCTGACAAAAAACGCGAAACAAATGTTTAGGAAAGGAAAAGGTGTAAACGGAAGGAAAATGGAACGAGAAGCGGTATGGTAGAAGGGCACACCAACAGATGAGATGCTCGAGTGCAACGCGCCTGAGAAAAAACGCGAAACAAATGTTTAGCAAAGGAAAAGTTGTAAACGGAAGGAAAATGGAACGAGAAGCGGTATGGTAGAAGGGCACACCAACAGATGAGATGCTCGAGTGCAACGCGCCTGAGAAAAAACGCGAAACAAATGTTTAGCAAAGGAAAAGTTGTGAACGGAAGGAAAATGGAACGAGAAGCGGTATGGTAGAAGGGCACACCAACAGATGAGATGCTCGAGTGCAACGCGCCTGAGAAAAAACGCGAAACAAATGTTTAGCATAGGAAAAGTTGTAAACGGAAGGGAAATGGAACGAGAAGCGGTATGGTAGAAGGGCACACCAACAGACGAGATGCTGGAGTGCAACGCGCCTGAGAAAAAATGCGAAACAAATGTTTAGGAAAGGAAAATCTGTAAAGGGAAGGAAAAGGAACGAGAAGCGGTATGGTATAAAGGCACACCAACAGATGAGATGCTCGAGTGCAACGCGCCTGAGAAAAAACGCGAAACAAATTTTTAGGAAAGGAAAATCTGTAAAGGGAAGGAAAATGGAACGAGAAGCATGATGGTGTAAAGCACAAACACGTGTCGGGTGTGAGAGTGCAACGCGCCTGAGAAAAAATGCGAAACAAATGTTTAGGAAAGGAAAATCTGTAAAGGGAAGGAAAAGGAACGAGAAGCGGTATGGTATAAAGGCACACCAACAGATGAGATGCTCGAGTGCAACGCGCCTGAGAAAAAACGCGAAACAAATTTTTAGGAAAGGAAAATCTGTAAAGGGAAGGAAAATGGAACGAGAAGCATGATGGTGTAAAGCACAAACACGTGTCGGGTGTGAGAGTGCAACGCTCCTCGAAAAATAAAAATAAATAAAAAAAAAAGTTAAAAGTGGTCACTACAGAAGAAGAAGAAGAAGAAGAAGAAGAAGAAGAAGAAGAAGAAGAAGAAAGAAAGAAAGTCCAGCAAATGCAAAATGATTAACAGAAAGAAACTGGAAAGATGGGGATGAAAACAGCGTCCCAAGGTTCACCGGCATCCGGAGGGTTGCGATGCCGGGCGGAGCGAGGCCAACTGCCGGGCAGTGTTGAGCCGTCTGCCTCGAACTGGCTTGCGCCGGGGGAAGCGAGACAGATTACCGGCCAGCGCTGAGCCATCGGCCGGTAACCAAGTTTGCTTGCGGCGGGCGGTGCGAGGTCGTCTGCCATGCACCTCTATTGCGTGTGTTCTATACCCGGCGAGCAGCCTAACTCCTCAGCTAAACCCGACCGTTGCAGATGTGACAAGACGGAGACAGAAAGTTAAGCCCCTGAGAGTGTCGCAAAGTACACTACCGTGATATATGGGGGAGTGCTACGCGCCTTAAAAAAACCTTATCATGGTGATAAACATGATGAATAATCGTATTATATAATAATAGAAAGCAATAATAATAATTAATAATAATAATAATAATAATAATAATAATAATAAGAAGAAGAAGAAGAAGAATAATAATAATAACAAAAGGAATAGTAACAAACATATTAATAGTGATAAGCGACAGTAGTAGTAGTAGTAGTAGTAGTAGTAGTAGTAGTAGTAGTAGTAGTAGTAGTAGTAGTAAGAAGAGGAAGAAAGTAGAATGAAGTGATTAGTAGTAATAGTCGTCCTCCGTGGTGTAGTGGTTACCATGCTGACCTCCTATACCCAAGGTCGTGGGTTCAAACCCGGCGGAGGACGATGGATTTTTTCGGGCGTAAAAATCCTTAGCATGGCTTCCTTCGGAAGGGAAGTAAAGCCGTGGGTCCCGTGTCGTAGATTTATGGCACGTAAAAGAACCTCAAGCCTGATAGAGAGGCCTCTGAGCAAAATTAAGCGGTCTTTCACGCCCAGTATAGAATGGGAAGCTGAGAACCACAGCAGTTAAAGAGCGTCCATAAATAACACGCCATTTCATTTTGTTGTTGTTGTTGTAGTAGTAGTAGTAATAATAATAATAATAATAATAATAATAATAATAATAATGAGAAGAAGAAGAAGAAGAAGAAGTAGTAGTAGAAGAAAGTAGAATGAAGTGGTTAATGGTTGTAGTAGTAATAATAATAAGAAGATGAAGATGAAGATGAAGAAGAATAAGAAGAAGAATGAAGTAGTAGTAGTAGTAGTAGTAGTAGTAGTAGTAGTAGTAGTAGTAGTAGTAAGAATAATAATAATAAGAAGAAGAAGCAGTAGAAGAAGAAGAAGTAGTAGTAGTAGTAGTAGAAGAAGAAGAAGAAAGTAGAATGAAGTGATTAGTAGTAGTACTAGTAATAATAATAAGAAGATGAAGAAGAAGAAGTAGTAGAAGAAGAAGAAGAAAGTAGAATGAAGTGATTAGTAGTAGTATTAGTAATAATAATAATAATAATAAGAAGAAGAAGAAGAAGAAGAAGAAGAAGAAGAATGAAGTGATTAATAGTAGAAGTACTAGTAATAAGAAGAAGAAGAAGAAGAAGAAGAAGAAGAAAGTAGAATGAAGTGATTAGTAGTATAATAATAATAATAATAATAATAATAATAATAATAATAATAATAATAATAATAATAATAATAATAAAGAGGTAAGTAGAATAAAATGATTAATGCCCTCATTTGGAAAAGATGTCCAAAAACTGTGTTGGTTTCCATTTTAGTTGGGAAGAATTCTGCTCTGGAAGCTGCAGCAGTGTTTAATGAGGGGCATTTTGCAAGACTTCCCATCCTGAGGAAGTTGGGATTTACACCAGAAGTCTTCACCGAGTAGATACTGCGTATCATCGATGAGCACCGAATCGCTAAGGCAGAGGTATCAGTGCAGAATATAGAAAAAGTTGCTAGACAGGGGAGCAGAGGAGCTGCAGAGGACCAGGAATATGGATATGGGAAGGTGTATCTAAGGTATGTTTAAGGAACATTTCATCTACACTTGAAATTGATTTTTCTGGAGATTAAAATATTCATTCATTAGGAACAAATACACCAGGAAGGCCTGGAACGATTTTGATAAAATTTAGCACAGTTATTCCTTTTAACCTAAAACGTATTTAAGTGGAACAGTGTTTCAGTCTATAGGGTATAAATAGTTTTATCGTTGAAAAAACAAAATATCTGAAAAAAATATTCAAAGCATACAATTAACAGAAAATAATTGACATAAGTGACTAAAAAGTTACTCCACTTATTAGTGTAGTTTACTATGCTATACAAAAAAAAAAAAAAAATAAATAAAAAAATAAAAAAAAAATAAATAAATAAAAAAAAAAAAATAGAAAAGTTCTCTTGGAAATAGTGTACCAGAAAATAACAATATAACAAAAAAATTAATAATTTGCTCACAGCATTAATGATTTATTAAATATTGTGGAAAGTGTATTTAGTACATGTTGGTTTCCTCTTGACATGTGTATAGGTTCAGTGAGATTGAACAAAAAAAATGTAGATGTGAATTCTTTCGTACAGAATATTGGAAGTGAATTAATTAGTTTGTTAATTTGATGGATGTAGAAAGTAATGTGGAGTATATTGTCCCAAAAAGTCCTGCAATTTTGGATTGTTAAACCGTTGAAATGGTATATTTGAACCTGCGAAGACATTTGGGATCGATAAAAGCAAATTTAAACAAAACTGATTTGGGGGTGATTTAGTTGGTGCCGTGTTGAAAGACTGGACACTGAACGTGTTATTTGACCTTCGTTGGGTCATTCGTGTAATTTGTGATGCTGGTCAAATTGATATTTTGTTGAACACAAACCGTAGGAATTAAATGTTTTGATTTATTTCAATGTCCCCACCCCACCCCACCCTGAAAAGGAGTGTGATGAAGAAGTGATTATTGAACGCGACAATTAAAGGTACTTGCGTAGCAATCACAAGATACAATGCCGTTATCTCTGCTAAGAAAATGCCGCTCCACAACCCATTGACACACAAGTTGTCTTCTACAATTTGGCAGCGGAATGTGAAATGTTACATTGTTGCCGGTGGTAACAGGAGTTATAAATAATGTAACCCACAGACAATCAGGGGGGTGTTTAGAGCTTCGAGCAAGCTCTTGACAGAGAATGGACAGATGAACATGAAGGGTTTGTCCAAGGAGGCACGTAATGCGTTTCCCCTGTCCGATGTTAACAAGCTGTAAGAATATAGTTGAGTTGCATCAGAAAGGGGTGAAAGTTAACACAATGGATACTCCAGCATATGTAATCATGTGTTGTGTTGTT
>JAUKNX010000033.1:37500-39673 GCA_030762935.1 Hymenopus coronatus | reverse complement strand
AAATCTGTAAAGGGAAGGAAAAGGAACGAGAAGCGGTATGGTATAAAGGCACACCAACAGATGAGATGCTCGAGTGCAACGCGCCTGAGAAAAAACGCGAAACAAATGTTTAGCATAGGAAAAGTTGTAAACGGAAGGAAAATGGAACGAGAAGCGGTATGGTAGAAGGGCACACCAACAGACGAGATGCTGGAGTGCAACGCGCCTGAGAAAAAATGCGAAACAAATGTTTAGGAAAGGAAAATCTGTAAAGGGAAGGAAAAGGAACGAGAAGCGGTATGGTATAAAGGCACACCAACAGATGAGATGCTCGAGTGCAACGCGCCTGAGAAAAAACGCGAAACAAATGTTTAGCAAAGGAAAAGTTGTGAACGGAAGGAAAATGGAACGAGAAGCGGTATGGTAGAAGGGCACACCAACAGATGAGATGCTCGAGTGCAACGCGCCTGAGAAAAAACGCGAAACAAATGTTTAGCATAGGAAAAGTTGTAAACGGAAGGAAAATGGAACGAGAAGCGGTATGGTAGAAGGGCACACCAACAGACGAGATGCTGGAGTGCAACGCGCCTGAGAAAAAATGCGAAACAAATGTTTAGGAAAGGAAAATCTGTAAAGGGAAGGAAAAGGAACGAGAAGCGGTATGGTATAAAGGCACACCAACAGATGAGATGCTCGAGTGCAACGCGCCTGAGAAAAAACGCGAAACAAATGTTTAGCAAAGGAAAAGTTGTGAACGGAAGGAAAATGGAACGAGAAGCGGTATGGTAGAAGGGCACACCAACAGATGAGATGCTCGAGTGCAACGCGCCTGAGAAAAAACGCGAAACAAATGTTTAGCATAGGAAAAGTTGTAAACGGAAGGAAAATGGAACGAGAAGCGGTATGGTAGAAGGGCACACCAACAGACGAGATGCTGGAGTGCAACGCGCCTGAGAAAAAATGCGAAACAAATGTTTAGGAAAGGAAAATCTGTAAAGGGAAGGAAAAGGAACGAGAAGCGGTATGGTATAAAGGCACACCAACAGATGAGATGCTCGAGTGCAACGCGCCTGAGAAAAAACGCGAAACAAATTTTTAGGAAAGGAAAATCTGTAAAGGGAAGGAAAATGGAACGAGAAGCATGATGGTGTAAAGCACAAACACGTGTCGGGTGTGAGAGTGCAACGCTCCTCGAAAAATAAAAATAAATAAAAAAAAAAGTTAAAAGTGGTCACTACAGAAGAAGAAGAAGAAGAAGAAGAAGAAGAAGAAGAAGAAGAAAGAAAGTCCAGCAAATGCAAAATGATTAACAGAAAGAAACTGGAAAGATGGGGATGAAAACAGCGTCCCAAGGTTCACCGGCATCCGGAGGGTTACGATGCCGGGCGGAGCGAGGCCAACTGCCGGGCAGTGTTGAGCCGTCTGCCTCGAACTGGCTTGCGCCGGGGGAAGCGAGACAGATTACCGGCCAGCGCTGAGCCATCGGCCGGTAACCAAGTTTGCTTGCGGCGGGCGGTGCGAGGTCGTCTGCCATGCACCTCTATTGCGTGTGTTCTATACCCGGCGAGCAGCCTAACTCCTCAGCTAAACCCGACCGTTGCAGATGTGACAAGACGGAGACAGAAAGTTAAGCCCCTGAGAGTGTCGCAAAGTACACTACCGTGATATATGGGGGAGTGCTACGCGCCTTAAAAAAACCTTATCATGGTGATAAACATGATGAATAATCGTATTATATAATAATAGAAAGCAATAATAATAATTAATAATAATAATAATAATAATAATAATAATAATAATAATAATAATAATAATAAGAAGAAGAAGAAGAAGAAGAAGAAGAAGAAGAATAATAATAACAAAAGGAATAGTAACAAACATATTAATAGTGATAAGCGACAGTAGTAGTAGTAGTAGTAGTAGTAGTAGTAGTAGTAGTAGTAGTAGTAGTAAGAAGAGGAAGAAAGTAGAATGAAGTGATTAGTAGTAATAGTCGTCCTCCGTGGTGTAGTGGTTACCATGCTGACCTCCTATACCCAAGGTCGTGGGTTCAAACCCGGCGGAGGACGATGGATTTTTTCGGGCGTAAAAATCCTTAGCATGGCTTCCTTCGGAAGGGAAGTAAAGCCGTGGGTCCCGTGTCGTAGATTTATGGCACGTAAAAGAACCTCAAGCCTGATAGAGAGGCCTCTGA
>JAUKNX010000033.1:22500-27500 GCA_030762935.1 Hymenopus coronatus | reverse complement strand
GCTAAGATCTCGTAGCTACCGGACCAAGGGCCTCGTTGGCGCAGCACGAATGCGGTTCCTCCTGGCGAAGGACCCGCGTACTGCTGCTGTGTTCACGTTTTACATGGACACATCTCTACACTCGACAATCTCGCAATGCGCGCAAGATGCGCGAAACGGAGCGTTTCGAGAACACACCAAGCACTCGGAGATTAGAGAGTTCAGCGCTGTGTATTTACAGTGTTGTCGCATATGAACCGTGTCATTGGACAGAGGGCCGCGACGATGCTGTAATGCAACGTATGGCGCCAGACGGAGGGTTCCAGCTAGGATCCGTTAATTCCCTCCTGATGTAGTCAGTGCTACTAGGAGAGGGCTGTGCACTGATCTTTCCGTCAACTCCAAGCCCTCACAACTATAGATTCGACGGTGGTAGGAACGATACTGAAGCGTCTCGAGCTCGGGCCGGCTGGCGGGTGGCGATGGGCGGGCGGAGCGAGGTCGGCTGCCGGGTAGCGCTGTGCCGTCTGCTGTCGACTGAGCTTGGAGCTGGTGGAGCGAGGCGGAGCGTGGCGGAACTACCGGCCAGCGACGTGCCGTCTGCCGGGAACTCGTCGGCTGGCCCGACTGTTGATGTGAAAATGATGAGACGTTGCGAATTACATAAAGTACACCTACGCGAGATAGAGCGACTGCAACGCGCCTGCGAAGAAAAGTCGAAGAGAAAGAAATAAAATGCCTTCACAAAGGAAAATAAAGAAAAGGACAATACGTGATCACCCGAAAGAAAAACCGGAACGGGAGGTCTTACGAGTGCAACGCGCCTCGGGAAGAAAAAAGAAAGTAAATAATGTTTAACGAAGGGAACATATCAACTGAAAGAAACCGGAATGGCAAGGGGTATTCCAAAAAAACACAGAAAGGTGCGAGAGGTGCGAGTGCAACGCGCCAAAAAAAAATCGTGAAATAAGTGTTCAGCCAAGGAAAACCGGTAAACGGAAGCCAAACGAAACCAGAAGCGGGAATGCGTAAAGCACACCATCAGGTGAGATGTTCGAGTGCAACGCGCCTCGAAAAGAATGAATGAGTACCGCAGAGGAAAATGCCTAGCAAAGGGAAAATGACAAGGGGTGTCGGGTAAAGCTCCTAAACGTCCGAGATGTGCGAGTGCAACGCGCCTGATAAAAAAACGCGAAACAAATGTTTAGGAAAGGAAACATTGTAATCGGAGGCAAAATGAAACGGGAAGCGGTATCGCATAAATGACACCAACAGATGACATGTTCGAGTGCAACGCGCCTCGAAAAGGAAAAAAGAAAAAATGGATGAGAACTGCAGAAGAAGATGCCTTGCAAAGGGGAAAATGACATGGGGTGTCGGCTAAAGCTCCTTAAACGTCCGAGATGTGCGAGTGCAACGCGTCTGACAAAAAACGCGAAACAAATGTTTAGGAAAGGAAACATTGTAATCGGAGGCAAAATGAAACGGGAAGCGGTATCGCATAAATGACACCAACAGATGACATGTTCGAGTGCAACGCGCCTCGAAAAGGAAAGAAAAAATGGATGAGAACTGCAGAAGAAGATGCCTTGCAAAGGGGAAAATGACATGGGGTGTCGGGTAAAGCTCCTTAAACGTCCGAGATGTGCGAGTGCAACGCGTCTGACAAAAAACGCGAAACAAATGTTTAGGAAAGGAAAAGGTGTAAACGGAAGGAAAATGGAACGAGAAGCGGTATGGTAGAAGGGCACACCAACAGATGAGATGCTCGAGTGCAACGCGCCTGAGAAAAAACGCGAAACAAATGTTTAGCAAAGGAAAAGTTGTAAACGGAAGGAAAATGGAACGAGAAGCGGTATGGTAGAAGGGCACACCAACAGATGAGATGCTCGAGTGCAACGCGCCTGAGAAAAAACGCGAAACAAATGTTTAGCATAGGAAAAGTTGTAAACGGAAGGAAAATGGAACGAGAAGCGGTATGGTAGAAGGGCACACCAACAGACGAGATGCTGGAGTGCAACGCGCCTGAGAAAAAATGCGAAACAAATGTTTAGGAAAGGAAAATCTGTAAAGGGAAGGAAAAGGAACGAGAAGCGGTATGGTATAAAGGCACACCAACAGATGAGATGCTCGAGTGCAACGCGCCTGAGAAAAAACGCGAAACAAATGTTTAGCATAGGAAAAGTTGTAAACGGAAGGAAAATGGAACGAGAAGCGGTATGGTAGAAGGGCACACCAACAGACGAGATGCTGGAGTGCAACGCGCCTGAGAAAAAATGCGAAACAAATGTTTAGGAAAGGAAAATCTGTAAAGGGAAGGAAAAGGAACGAGAAGCGGTATGGTATAAAGGCACACCAACAGATGAGATGCTCGAGTGCAACGCGCCTGAGAAAAAACGCGAAACAAATGTTTAGCATAGGAAAAGTTGTAAACGGAAGGAAAATGGAACGAGAAGCGGTATGGTAGAAGGGCACACCAACAGACGAGATGCTGGAGTGCAACGCGCCTGAGAAAAAATGCGAAACAAATGTTTAGGAAAGGAAAATCTGTAAAGGGAAGGAAAAGGAACGAGAAGCGGTATGGTATAAAGGCACACCAACAGATGAGATGCTCGAGTGCAACGCGCCTGAGAAAAAACGCGAAACAAATGTTTAGCAAAGGAAAAGTTGTGAACGGAAGGAAAATGGAACGAGAAGCGGTATGGTAGAAGGGCACACCAACAGATGAGATGCTCGAGTGCAACGCGCCTGAGAAAAAACGCGAAACAAATGTTTAGCATAGGAAAAGTTGTAAACGGAAGGAAAATGGAACGAGAAGCGGTATGGTAGAAGGGCACACCAACAGACGAGATGCTGGAGTGCAACGCGCCTGAGAAAAAATGCGAAACAAATGTTTAGGAAAGGAAAATCTGTAAAGGGAAGGAAAAGGAACGAGAAGCGGTATGGTATAAAGGCACACCAACAGATGAGATGCTCGAGTGCAACGCGCCTGAGAAAAAACGCGAAACAAATGTTTAGCAAAGGAAAAGTTGTGAACGGAAGGAAAATGGAACGAGAAGCGGTATGGTAGAAGGGCACACCAACAGATGAGATGCTCGAGTGCAACGCGCCTGAGAAAAAACGCGAAACAAATGTTTAGCATAGGAAAAGTTGTAAACGGAAGGAAAATGGAACGAGAAGCGGTATGGTAGAAGGGCACACCAACAGACGAGATGCTGGAGTGCAACGCGCCTGAGAAAAAATGCGAAACAAATGTTTAGGAAAGGAAAATCTGTAAAGGGAAGGAAAAGGAACGAGAAGCGGTATGGTATAAAGGCACACCAACAGATGAGATGCTCGAGTGCAACGCGCCTGAGAAAAAACGCGAAACAAATTTTTAGGAAAGGAAAATCTGTAAAGGGAAGGAAAATGGAACGAGAAGCATGATGGTGTAAAGCACAAACACGTGTCGGGTGTGAGAGTGCAACGCTCCTCGAAAAATAAAAATAAATAAAAAAAAAAGTTAAAAGTGGTCACTAGAAGAAGAAGAAGAAGAAGAAGAAGAAGAAGAAGAAGAAGAAGAAAGAAAGTCCAGCAAATGCAAAATGATTAACAGAAAGAAACTGGAAAGATGGGGATGAAAACAGCGTCCCAAGGTTCACCGGCATCCGGAGGGTTACGATGCCGGGCGGAGCGAGGCCAACTGCCGGGCAGTGTTGAGCCGTCTGCCTCGAACTGGCTTGCGCCGGGGGAAGCGAGACAGATTACCGGCCAGCGCTGAGCCATCGGCCGGTAACCAAGTTTGCTTGCGGCGGGCGGTGCGAGGTCGTCTGCCATGCACCTCTATTGCGTGTGTTCTATACCCGGCGAGCAGCCTAACTCCTCAGCTAAACCCGACCGTTGCAGATGTGACAAGACGGAGACAGAAAGTTAAGCCCCTGAGAGTGTCGCAAAGTACACTACCGTGATATATGGGGGAGTGCTACGCGCCTTAAAAAAACCTTATCATGGTGATAAACATGATGAATAATCGTATTATATAATAATAGAAAGCAATAATAATAATAATAATAATAATAATAATAATAATAATAATAATAATAATAATAATAATAAGAAGAAGAAGAAGAAGAAGAAGAAGAAGAAGAATAATAATAACAAAAGGAATAGTAACAAACATATTAATAGTGATAAGCGACAGTAGTAGTAGTAGTAGTAGTAGTAGTAGTAGTAGTAGTAGTAGTAGTAGTAAGAAGAGGAAGAAAGTAGAATGAAGTGATTAGTAGTAATAGTCGTCCTCCGTGGTGTAGTGGTTACCATGCTGACCTCCTATACCCAAGGTCGTGGGTTCAAACCCGGCGGAGGACGATGGATTTTTTCGGGCGTAAAAATCCTTAGCATGGCTTCCTTCGGAAGGGAAGTAAAGCCGTGGGTCCCGTGTCGTAGATTATGGCACGTAAAAGAACCTCAAGCCTGATAGAGAGGCCTCTGAGCAAAATTAAGCGGTCTTTCACGCCCAGTATAGAATGGGAAGCTGAGAACCACAGCAGTTAAAGAGCGTCCATAAATAACACGCCATTTCATTTTGTTGTTGTTGTTGTAGTAGTAGTAGTAGTAATAATAATAATAATAATAATAATAATAATAATAATGAGAAGAAGAAGAAGAAGAAGAAGAAGAAGAAGAAGAAGTAGTAGTAGAAGAAAGTAGAATGAAGTGGTTAATAGTTGTAGTAGTAATAATAATAAGAAGATGAAGATGAAGATGAAGAAGAATAAGAAGAAGAATGAAGTAGTAGTAGTAGTAGTAGTAGTAGTAGTAGTAGTAGTAGTAAGAATAATAATAATAAGAAGAAGAAGCAGTAGAAGAAGAAGAAGAAGAAGTAGTAGTAGTAGTAGTAGTAGTAGTAGTAGTAGAAGAAGAAGAAGAAAGTAGAATGAAGTGATTAGTAGTAGTACTAGTAATAATAATAAGAAGATGAAGAAGAAGAAGTAGTAGAAGAAGAAGAAGAAAGTAGAATGAAGTGATTAGTAGTAGTATTA
>JAUKNX010000033.1:10000-15000 GCA_030762935.1 Hymenopus coronatus | reverse complement strand
CAGGGACGTAATCAACGCGAGCTTATGACTCGCGCTTACTGGGAATTCCTCGTTCATGGGGAACAATTGCAAGCCCCAATCCCTAGCACGAAGGAGGTTCAGCGGGTTACCCGGACCTTTCGGCCAGGGAGGACACGCTGATTCCTTCAGTGTAGCGCGCGTGCGGCCCAGAACATCTAAGGGCATCACAGACCTGTTATTGCTCAATCTCGTGCGGCTAGAAGCCGCCTGTCCCTCTAAGAAGATCAGGAGTCGCCGGTAGCACAGGGGATACCGGAAGCGACTAGTTAGCAGGCTAGAGTCTCGTTCGTTATCGGAATTAACCAGACAAATCGCTCCACCAACTAAGAACGGCCATGCACCACCACCCACCGAATCAAGAAAGAGCTCTCAATCTGTCAATCCTCCCGGTGTCCGGGCCTGGTGAGGTTTCCCGTGTTGAGTCAAATTAAGCCGCAGGCTCCACTCCTGGTGGTGCCCTTCCGTCAATTCCTTTAAGTTTCAGCTTTGCAACCATACTTCCCCCGGAACCCAAAAGCTTTGGTTTCCCGGAAGCCGCCCGCCGAGTCATCGG
This sequence comes from Hymenopus coronatus, assembly GCA_030762935.1. Lineage (NCBI taxonomy): Eukaryota > Metazoa > Arthropoda > Insecta > Mantodea > Hymenopodidae > Hymenopus > Hymenopus coronatus. The sequence continues at coordinate 14,426 of JAUKNX010000033.1, read as the reverse complement.
AGGAACTTCGGCGGATTGCTGGCTGGCATCGTTTATGGTTAGAACTAGGGCGGTATCTGATCGCCTTCGAACCTCTAACTTTCGTTCTTGATCAGAGAAAACATTCTTGGCAAATGCTTTCGCTTCGGTCCGTCTTGCGACGATCCAAGAATTTCACCTCTAACGTCGCAATACGAATGCCCCCGTCTGTCCCTATTGATCATTACCTCGGGGATTCCGAAAACCAACAAAATAGAACCGAGGTCCTATTCCATTATTCCATGCACTCGGTATTCAGGCGGATGCTGCCTGCTTTAAGCACTCTAATTTGTTCAAAGTAAACGTGCCGGCCCATCGAGACACTCGGTTAAGAGCACCGCGACGGGTATGATAGGCCTTCCCCGGACGACGGGTGCGAGACCCGCGCCGGCTCGGGCCACCGGCAGGACGTCCGCACGTGCATGCCAGTTAAACACCGACGGGCGGTGAACCGGCAGCGTGGGACACAAGTCCGACTACGAGCTTTTTAACCGCAACAACTTTAATATACGCTATTGGAGCTGGAATTACCGCGGCTGCTGGCACCAGACTTGCCCTCCAATGGATACTCGTTAAAGGATTTAAAGTGTACTCATTCCGATTACGGGGCCTCGGATGAGTCCCGTATCGTTATTTTTCGTCACTACCTCCCCGTGCCGGGAGTGGGTAATTTGCGCGCCTGCTGCCTTCCTTGGATGTGGTAGCCGTTTCTCAGGCTCCCTCTCCGGAATCGAACCCTGATTCCCCGTTACCCGTTACAACCATGGTAGGCGCAGAACCTACCATCGACAGTTGATAAGGCAGACATTTGAAAGATGCGTCGCCGGCTCGGGGGCCGTGCGATCTGCCATAATTTATTCAGAGTCACCAAGGCAAACGGCCCGAAGACCGATTGGTTTTGATCTAATAAAAGCGTCCCTTCCGTCGCCGGTCGGGACCGAGTTGCATGTATTAGCTCTAGAATTACCACAGTTATCCAAGTAACTGTGCATCATCTAAGGAACCATAACTGATTTAATGAGCCATTCGCGGTTTCACCTTAATTCGGCTTGCACTGAGACATGCATGGCTTAATCTTTGAGACAAGCATATGACTACTGGCAGGATCAACCAGGGAGCTGGATTTCTCCTATCCCGGGACGATCGTCGTCCCGGAAAATTCTCCATTAGAGCCAAGAGACAGACACGAGGTCCGAAGGTATAGCCTTCCTAACCAGTAAGGTCCTCCTCGACGACCACAGGGTTCACACAGCCTCATGCTCGTAGGCGGTCGGTACGGCTGAAGCCGTCAGCTAAGACCATGGCCGTTTATTCCCCTCGAACGCCGAGTAAACCTTACGGGACCGGAGCGCGGCATGGCGCTGCTAAGATCTCGTAGCTACCGGACCAAGGGCCTCGTTGGCGCAGCACGAATGCGGTTCCTCCTGGCGAAGGACCCGCGTACTGCTGCTGTGTTCACGTTTTACATGGACACATCTCTACACTCGACAATCTCGCAATGCGCGCAAGATGCGCGAAACGGAGCGTTTCGAGAACACACCAAGCACTCGGAGATTAGAGAGTTCAGCGCTGTGTATTTACAGTGTTGTCGCATATGAACCGTGTCATTGGACAGAGGGCCGCGACGATGCTGTAATGCAACGTATGGCGCCAGACGGAGGGTTCCAGCTAGGATCCGTTAATTCCCTCCTGATGTAGTCAGTGCTACTAGGAGAGGGCTGTGCACTGATCTTTCCGTCAACTCCAAGCCCTCACAACTATAGATTCGACGGTGGTAGGAACGATACTGAAGCGTCTCGAGCTCGGGCCGGCTGGCGGGTGGCGATGGGCGGGCGGAGCGAGGTCGGCTGCCGGGTAGCGCTGTGCCGTCTGCTGTCGACTGAGCTTGGAGCTGGTGGAGCGAGGCGGAGCGTGGCGGAACTACCGGCCAGCGACGTGCCGTCTGCCGGGAACTCGTCGGCTGGCCCGACTGTTGATGTGAAAATGATGAGACGTTGCGAATTACATAAAGTACACCTACGCGAGATAGAGCGACTGCAACGCGCCTGCGAAGAAAAGTCGAAGAGAAAGAAATAAAATGCCTTCACAAAGGAAAATAAAGAAAAGGACAATACGTGATCACCCGAAAGAAAAACCGGAACGGGAGGTCTTACGAGTGCAACGCGCCTCGGGAAGAAAAAAGAAAGTAAATAATGTTTAACGAAGGGAACATATCAACTGAAAGAAACCGGAATGGCAAGGGGTATTCCAAAAAAACACAGAAAGGTGCGAGAGGTGCGAGTGCAACGCGCCAAAAAAAAATCGTGAAATAAGTGTTCAGCCAAGGAAAACCGGTAAACGGAAGCCAAACGAAACCAGAAGCGGGAATGCGTAAAGCACACCATCAGGTGAGATGTTCGAGTGCAACGCGCCTCGAAAAGAATGAATGAGTACCGCAGAGGAAAATGCCTAGCAAAGGGAAAATGACAAGGGGTGTCGGGTAAAGCTCCTAAACGTCCGAGATGTGCGAGTGCAACGCGCCTGATAAAAAAACGCGAAACAAATGTTTAGGAAAGGAAACATTGTAATCGGAGGCAAAATGAAACGGGAAGCGGTATCGCATAAATGACACCAACAGATGACATGTTCGAGTGCAACGCGCCTCGAAAAGGAAAAAAGAAAAAATGGATGAGAACTGCAGAAGAAGATGCCTTGCAAAGGGGAAAATGACATGGGGTGTCGGCTAAAGCTCCTTAAACGTCCGAGATGTGCGAGTGCAACGCGTCTGACAAAAAACGCGAAACAAATGTTTAGGAAAGGAAACATTGTAATCGGAGGCAAAATGAAACGGGAAGCGGTATCGCATAAATGACACCAACAGATGACATGTTCGAGTGCAACGCGCCTCGAAAAGGAAAGAAAAAATGGATGAGAACTGCAGAAGAAGATGCCTTGCAAAGGGGAAAATGACATGGGGTGTCGGGTAAAGCTCCTTAAACGTCCGAGATGTGCGAGTGCAACGCGTCTGACAAAAAACGCGAAACAAATGTTTAGGAAAGGAAAAGGTGTAAACGGAAGGAAAATGGAACGAGAAGCGGTATGGTAGAAGGGCACACCAACAGATGAGATGCTCGAGTGCAACGCGCCTGAGAAAAAACGCGAAACAAATGTTTAGCAAAGGAAAAGTTGTAAACGGAAGGAAAATGGAACGAGAAGCGGTATGGTAGAAGGGCACACCAACAGATGAGATGCTCGAGTGCAACGCGCCTGAGAAAAAACGCGAAACAAATGTTTAGCATAGGAAAAGTTGTAAACGGAAGGAAAATGGAACGAGAAGCGGTATGGTAGAAGGGCACACCAACAGACGAGATGCTGGAGTGCAACGCGCCTGAGAAAAAATGCGAAACAAATGTTTAGGAAAGGAAAATCTGTAAAGGGAAGGAAAAGGAACGAGAAGCGGTATGGTATAAAGGCACACCAACAGATGAGATGCTCGAGTGCAACGCGCCTGAGAAAAAACGCGAAACAAATGTTTAGCATAGGAAAAGTTGTAAACGGAAGGAAAATGGAACGAGAAGCGGTATGGTAGAAGGGCACACCAACAGACGAGATGCTGGAGTGCAACGCGCCTGAGAAAAAATGCGAAACAAATGTTTAGGAAAGGAAAATCTGTAAAGGGAAGGAAAAGGAACGAGAAGCGGTATGGTATAAAGGCACACCAACAGATGAGATGCTCGAGTGCAACGCGCCTGAGAAAAAACGCGAAACAAATGTTTAGCATAGGAAAAGTTGTAAACGGAAGGAAAATGGAACGAGAAGCGGTATGGTAGAAGGGCACACCAACAGACGAGATGCTGGAGTGCAACGCGCCTGAGAAAAAATGCGAAACAAATGTTTAGGAAAGGAAAATCTGTAAAGGGAAGGAAAAGGAACGAGAAGCGGTATGGTATAAAGGCACACCAACAGATGAGATGCTCGAGTGCAACGCGCCTGAGAAAAAACGCGAAACAAATGTTTAGCAAAGGAAAAGTTGTGAACGGAAGGAAAATGGAACGAGAAGCGGTATGGTAGAAGGGCACACCAACAGATGAGATGCTCGAGTGCAACGCGCCTGAGAAAAAACGCGAAACAAATGTTTAGCATAGGAAAAGTTGTAAACGGAAGGAAAATGGAACGAGAAGCGGTATGGTAGAAGGGCACACCAACAGACGAGATGCTGGAGTGCAACGCGCCTGAGAAAAAATGCGAAACAAATGTTTAGGAAAGGAAAATCTGTAAAGGGAAGGAAAAGGAACGAGAAGCGGTATGGTATAAAGGCACACCAACAGATGAGATGCTCGAGTGCAACGCGCCTGAGAAAAAACGCGAAACAAATGTTTAGCAAAGGAAAAGTTGTGAACGGAAGGAAAATGGAACGAGAAGCGGTATG
>JAUKNX010000032.1:6080000-6164900 GCA_030762935.1 Hymenopus coronatus | reverse complement strand
GATTGCCTCCTGTGGAGCGTGTTTTTGTTTATCCGGAACCTGCTTGGCAACTGAGGCGTCCCAGTTTCGACCTGACCCTCTCCAACCTTGTGAAACGTTCGACCGCTCCGGAGGTATTTCAGCGACTGCTTTACGAACTTTTAAGCAATTACCGGGCATATGCACCGGTATTCACTGACAGCTCCCAGCTGGCAGGAGCTACAGGTTGTGCCTTTTATTTCAATGGAGTAACACAGAATTATCGCCTTGCGGACGCCAGTTCGGTATTCACCGCCGAACTGTACGCTATCTTTTACTTTCTAGATTTTATCTCTCTTTTAGCACCTGGTAGTTTTCTTGTTTGCAGCGATTCCTTGAGTGCCCTACAGGCTCTGCAGCAGTATACTGGCTCCTCATCACTCGTTATGCGCATTCAATCTCGCCTTTCTGAATTGATTGCTTGCAGCTACCAGTTCATCTTCACGTGGGTTCCAGGTCATGTCGGTATTGCAGGTAATGAGGTAGCGGATAGGTCTGCCAAGGCTGCCTGCTCCTTGCAGGATTATTCGGAAGTGGCTGTGCCCTCAGGGGATGCTTCACGTTACTTTCACAGGTCTCTTCTTTTAGCTTGGCAGCAATCTTGGCAAAACTTAGCAGGTACACAGCTTCGCATACTCAAAGACACGATACAGCCATGGCTCACATCTTGCCAGCCAAACCGGCGCCACGAGGTTATCCTTACGCGTCTGCGTATCGGTCACACGCGGCTAACACATGGCTACCTTCTACGCGCTGAGCCAGCTCCTATATGTCAGACCTGCGATGTTCGTCTGTCTGTGGCACATGTGTTGCTTGATTGTCCGAAATTTCATCGTGAACGGCAATCCATCGGCCTGGGTACCTCCTTACCTGCCATTTTATGCGACGACGCCAATTCCGTCGATATGGTGCTACGCTTTGTTGCCTCTATTGGCCTCAGCAAAGACATCTGACCTGTTTCATGCGTGTGTGCAATTTTAGCCTTTTTAACTTTTTAGACTCTTTTACCATATAGGACCACTTTTTGTGTGTTTTTTAGTTTTTTAACATTTTAGCCTTGGTTTTTTATCACCCGTGGCTTTTCTCGTGTGTGCCTTTGTAAGGGTTTTTAGCACATTTTAACTTTTCTTCTTTAGATTTGTTTTTAATGTGTGTTTCTTTTCTTAACTTCGGGCCCAAATGACCTAGTTGTCGACGGGCCCTTAAACACTACTCACTCACTCACTCACTCGTTAAAACCCATAGTGTATGTTATACACATTTTTTTCGGGGAGTGGTACATTTTTGAGATAATCCTTGTTATTGGTTTCAGCTTTAAAAAAGATATTTTTCTCATACAAGAATTTGTACACTCTTGTCCATAAAAACAAAGGAACTTCAGTCACACAGTAACCAGCTACTCCCTTATTTCCCTCCTACTTGCATGGAAACAAGTAGGTAATAAGACTCTGTCTGCTAATTTTTTCTCCATTAGCATGAAGTAAAAAGAAACATAGGCTTTTTAACAGTAATTTGTTGCGGAGATGTAGAGAAAGTCATGCGAGTGGAACACATCAGATTTTTACTATTACTATTATACACAGGATTCCTATCAATTAAGTTAATATCCTCCTGCACAATGGTATGGATCAGGGAAACCTTATCACGATTATATTCAATTATTTCACTCAGTTTCTGATTTTGAAAAATTAAAGCTAGATTTAACCTTCCCAAAATTTATTGCTCTTTGTTTTGCATTGTTAACTGTACATTTTATGTGCTCATCTACCTGACTCGAAATTCGTTGCAACCTGAGGCTAAGCTCGTGCCTTTCTTTGAGTTGGGTACTTAGCTCATTTTTCATTTTTCCCCTCTGCTACACCAACTCTTTCTGAATATTTGCTTTTATTCATCAAGTCTTACAACAAACATGCTGAATAGTTGACCCATGTCTTGTGGAACATTCATTTCGGTGGTCGACCCTTTTTTCAGGTTCAACTACTCTTTCCCTTTCACCCCTTACTTGCTCCGTAATGAGTATGTTTTCCTGACTATTTCAACTACCTGCCTTTGAGCTGTTTTTTTTTCTTTCCCTCTTCCCTCTACACGCACTGTAAACAGTGTATAGAGAAGGTAGATATTCTTTTGCACCCAAAAATTAGATACCGAAATTTCACCGGAAGTACATGTTTTGAGACTCCCTCATTCCAAAAAAAACATTCTTAGAAAAAGGTCCGCCTGCCTCCGTGGTCGAGTGGTCAGCGAGCTCACTTATCACCCCGAGCCCCGGGTTCGATTCCCGGCTGGGGCGGTTAATTTTTCTTTAGCTAGAATTATTCCCTATTCCCCACAGAGTCTGGAAGTTTGTATGTGAGTGTGAATGTGTGCGTGTTTGAGTAAAACAAAATGATTTACACCAACGTAAAAGTACCTATAGACAACGAGTTGTTTCAAGTGGAAAGCCCCCGATATAGCCTTAGATGTTAAAGGAGGATATGTTAATGAAACAATTAAAAAAAAAAAAAAAAAAAAAAAAAAGGGGAAAGTCCGTTAGTGTGTCTGTGGCTAGTATAGCTCAAAAAGAAACAGTCCGTTACAAATTTGATATTTAACTTAAGTATCTCTCAAGGAAGCGACACGTAGATTTTCAAGAAAATCCCCACCCTCGACTACCTTTTGTATAAAAAAAATTCGAAAATTTTGATTTTCTCAAAAATGGCTGTAACGGTTTTGATTAAAATCTCTAATATTTAAGATATTTACATGATAAATAAAATGTATATCTTAAATTTTCTGGGAATAGTCTCTAGAGACCTCTTTATTCTGGACGCATTTTTTGAATTTTGCGTAACTGGCTAACCGTAAGAAATAGACAAAGCCTTAATATACCACAAACTTACAGATCCTTAAAACACACAATCTATGCTCATATACATTTTTTCGTGGGGTTGGCCGTTTTCGAGATATTCCTTATTATTGGTTTCAGTTTTGAAATACTTAAACTTTTCCCACACAGGAACTTGTCAACTCCTGGCCTTATAAAGAAACTGATTTCAATTTCATAGTAACCACATTTTAAAATACGTGACGTCGGTTTAGCCTAGTGTGTTCCCTTACGTCCGCTCTACTTATAAGCAAATAAATATTAAGACTATTTCTATTAGTGCTTATATCGGTTAGCTTGAAGTGGATAGAAGAATAAGCCTATTAACAATACTTTGTTACAGAAATGGAGAGAAAATCATGTGAATGGAAAGGATCATATATCTTTTTTTTTCTCTCTCCATTTTCTCTAGATTTCCTTTGTTTCCCTATTTGTTTACCGTTTTATTTTTACTTACAAATACACATGCATATGCACATTTAAAAACACACAAACATCCATGCCCAAGGCGGGATTCTAGCCCACGATCCCCTGCGCCACGAGGCACCAAAGCTATTATGCCCTTTAGCGAGCCCGGCCACGGGGATCGGCAAACTGTTTCAACCCCACGTTCCACCTCCGATACTCTGGAATGGTTATATTGAGTGATTATACTCCCTAACCATGCGAGTTCTAAGGGAACATATTATTTTCCTCTTCAGAAACTGGTATTTGATTGCGTAGCGTAGTCGGCTTCCCCTCCCCATATTTAGGACTGACACCCCCTAGACCTGATATTTCTATTTCTCTTAAGGTGCTACATACATAGTGTATAGTGAAAGTATTGTACACCACCCAAAAATTCGATTCAAAGATTTTGCTAGAAATATACGTTTTCAGACCTATGAATCAAAAAAAAATTATAAAAAGATCAGTGTGTATGTGTCTATGTGTGACTGTGGACAGCATAGCTCAAAAACGAAAACACCGTTAAATACCAAATTTGGTATTGAAGTTTCATACCTAATATAGGGAAAAAAGTTAAAACGCAGCTCCACCCACAAAAAAAAAAAAAATCTTCCAAGGATGCGACATTAATATTTTGCGCAAAATTCCCCATCCTAAGCTACCCTTTACATGAAAAAAGGTTTCGAAAACGTTATTTTCTCAAAAATGTCTCTAACGATTTTAATTAAAATACGTAAAGTATATTAAAGATATTTACATGAAAAATAACATTTAAATTTTCTGGGAATAGCCTCTGAAGATCTTTTCATTGTGGATGACTTTTGTATAACTGTTAAATCGTAAGAGAAAGGCAAAAACTGTACACACCAAAAATGTAGATCTTATTAAAACACATAATTTATATCATATAGGCATATTTTTTCGTGGAGCTGGCCATTTCTGAGATATTTCTTGTTATTTGTTTCAGTTTTAAAATACTTGAATTTCTCTCATATGGGAATATGTCAATTCCCGGCCGGGCAAAGAAACGAATTTGTCACATAGAAACCATTTTTTAAAAGATTTGAATATCGCATCAACTTAGTGCAGTCCTTTATTTCACTTCTCTTTATAAGGAATAACTAATAAAACCATTTCTGCTAATGTTTATCTCGAATAGAATGAAGTACATAGAAGTTATTTATTTATTTATTTATTTTGTTTGTTCGTTTGCTTGTTTGCTAACAACGGTGTCAATTGCCGGATCACATCAGCTCAACTACTGAGCCGAATTTTGTTCCGCAGAAGTTGTTTAGCATGCGAAGAAATCTGACATGGGGCTGTCACTTTTAAGCACAATTAAAAAAACGTGACCTTGAGCTCAGAAGGCAGCGCCTAATCAACTGAGCTGCCCAGACCGACTGAAATGCATAGTAGAATCAACTCCTAAGCAACATAAAGGTTACTACAATTATTCTCACACTGTTCTTTACAATAATACAAATAATTTACTTGACCTTTTGTTCTTTCATTACGATGCTCTAGTCACACTTAAGAAATTCCTATTTCTGTCGCTGATGCACAATTGCTGGTCTGAAGGTTCTAGTTGTTGATGTTCTGCCAATAGTGGTTCCGTGCCCCTTCCTGCAAATGTCTACTGTTGATGTCATGGAACGCCGAGTTACGTAGCTCTCGCCGTGCTGTCTATGCTCCGACGTCGTTGTAGTTTGTCGTTCTGTCAGTGTTTCCCGATCCCAACGCAAGTGTCCTCGTTGTGGCGCCTAACTTGTAGCTAACGTATCATTTACTGAGTGAGTGCCCTCGGCTACTCCTGTGGGTTCTATTACAGTGAGCACTTTCTTGACTCTCTCTAGGTGAGAGCAAAGTCTATTCTAATCCCTTTAGAATAACGTAACGTAACTCCATGGCTCGACTGCCCACAAGGTACCTTGGCCTCCGCTCGGCCGCTGCATCCCCCATCTCTGCTCGAAGGCATCATGGATGGGGTGCAGTGCTGGAGGGTGAGACGTGATCAGTGCCTCGAGTCCCTCCCGGCCGGTTAATGCGGTCTTCTAGATCTGGAGCCGCTACTTCTCAATCAAGTAGCTACTTAAATGCCCCCCCCAGAGACCTCACTAGGCTGACTGCACCCCAAACCAGGTCTCCCAGCGAGGTAAATTCCCCACGCCGGAACCGGGAATCGAACCAGGTTCCCGCTTGGCTAGCAGCCGCACTACCACCGCTCTAAGGAGAAGAACAACACTCACAAATATATTTGGAAAAATAATGCACATTCTTCTAGTTTCAAAACAATCACTACCACAATCACTGTGCATACAAAATTAAGTGGTTTCTTTATCTATGCTTTAAGAATACCTTTCTGTTACAACACGACTTTACATTCAATTCCTGGCTAGTAGACAAACACGTCCTTCCTATTAAACCGTACGTTCATCCGCGTTCTCCATTCCTTTGTCCTTCAGGACCCTAACATTCGTGGACCTGACCTACTCAGACTCTGGAAACAACTGCCGAAATTTCCACTCTAGGAGCCAGGAGCCAGGAGCAGGAACTAGTCGACTCGGGCGGGGGCAAATCACCACGGTACCTATCCGCTTTTCTCGCGGATTTACCCGTGTGATATAAAAGATGTAGTCTTGTGCAAGCGTTTATACATAAATTTCCGCTCTGCTTCTTCTTGTATAACATATAGACTTTCTAGCTATGCTATTTTCTCATAGCGCCTGTTGGTCACGTGGCACCCCAAACTGCTCACGTGACGAAGAAAACAATGCAAAGCCCCCTGAATGTGTCTGTTTCTGGGATCCCTCGAAAGTAAACCTGGCACTGAATACAAAAGAAATACCTCTCCGTTAAGTGCTTTCACCCAACAAAAGGCTTGAAGTCCCAAGCTACATGTGAACATGATGAAAACACAACTCTGCTTGTCTCGATAAAGCTGTGATATATACTGACTCTAGCTGAAATATTACTTTAGCTGTACAGAAGTGAACATTACGAGTTTGCAATTAGGTATTCCCTCTTCTCTTTATATAAAATACATGAATATATTCTGATTATTTACATGCAGATGATATACCGCGTCAAATCTTTATTCCTAAAACGATTTTATTGGTGTCAGTTTAGTACAGCTGGTCATGCGAATACAAAGAAACAAAATGTATTGGTTAATCTGTCCTTTCAAATTTTTCGACCACTTGAATTGCCCTCAAAATAGGTTGGTTTTCATAGAATGTGTGTTTCTTGGATTTAAAACTTCGGTATGAAAGGAAGAGAAAAGATTTACATAGTTTTGTATCACCGGAGAGACAGGTGACTTGTGGTCCGATTAGGAAGTTAGAGAAGTGCCATTTCGTGACTCAGGATTTCATTTGTCATTAACTTTGTTGGTCGTCCATCCCCATTATCCCTTCGATAAAATGACTGTTCAATATTATTTTAGAACACAACAACGCTGAAACATTTAAAAAAGATCCCTGATTGAAAAAAAATGTCTGATATTATAATTTGTTGGCGGTTAATGCGAAATACTAAGAAATGTCAGACATTATTTGAACTGTTAAATGAAATAAGTTCCTCTTAGATATAGATATACACATACTCTAATTACAAAAACTAACAGCCTTATCTCATCTGCTGAAACATTTGTCCTTTTCATGTTCTCTGTCTTTCGTTGAACCTTCTTCAGTTTTGCGAGGTGGCTGATAAAACTGTGTTTAAATATAATACTGTTACATTTTCTGAATACCATACATTGAAAACTAGTTTGCTTAACATATGTTCTGTATTCTCATAAGTAATGAAAAGAGTGTTTTTCAGGCTAAATTCAAAATCACGAGTTGCATATGAGGTTCTCTTACAAATAAAGTATACTAAAAAATCAGACATAGTTATTTTTACACTGTGCAATAAAGCGCATACTTAGAACTGGCCGCTGTGCTGCTTAAAGTTTCGCCTGGGATCTGTTTTATTTAATAAAAGTGATTATTACCTATATGATATAGGCTACTGCAAAATAAGGAAAAAGAAAGCATTAAAATCCCAAAATAAGAGATGTAAAATTACTGCAACAAGAAAATATAAGCGTTTTGCAAAAGTATACATATGTTTGTAGTAACCTTGTGGACCAACAAACTAAATATAATCATAAAAGAGGTTCTCCAATACTGTTATACATTAAACCAAAGATGATAGTACTTCATTACGTCTAAGTTATTTAGAGTGCATTGATTTATACCTATATAATGTGTTTAAATGTAATTAATATCCAATATTCTTCAGAGTTTTTATAGTATCTTGTATTTGGTTTACTACTATTGGTAACCACGCCTTTTCATGTAGGTATATGTGAAAATTTTACTGCTAATTTAGGTATATATCTTTGTTTTAGCAGAACTGCAAAGGTTATTGAATTAATTAGTTAACTAACTAATCGCGCCAGATCATTATAATTGTTGGAAGAATGGGTTAAAACATAACTTTCCATCTGAAGAATGGGACTCTCTCCTACAGGTACATATAGTTAACACTGTATATTAATTTAAATTTTAAAGACGTGAAAATGGGAGCGCTTGATTAGCTGATAGAATTTTATTGTTCCCAGCTTACTAGGTCTATATTTCTAGTTGGGTTCAATTGTAACACGTTGTAACTAGAGTAGCAGAAAAATTGTTGAAAATCTCAGGCTATTATAGCAGTTTATTTTATAAAACAAATTCACTGGAATGTACCTAGTGTAGAAAACAGAATAAAACTGAACCATCACAAATGAACCTGTATGATGGTTTGTTTGTATTCTCTGGTTCGTTTGCATGTCTCAGCACAAGCCATACAATAGTATTATAGGCAACACTGCATGCAACTTTGATGACATCATGCCGCGAGTGTACAGTTAACATTGGAACTTATTGACACTTGTTGAAGCATTTGGTTTCATTCCGTGCCAAATATTTTTATGTGAGTGGTTAGCATAATTATGATAATTATTTTAACCATCAATTGCAAGGTGTTGTACATATGCAACAAAGATGATTAAATCAAAGTTTTTAGTTTTTTTTAGTACATTTTTTTTTTCTAATTTCGTATTACATTAACCTTCAGCTATAAAATTAGGATAGTTTTAGCTCTTTTATATTGTACAATTACAAATATTTTTGCAATAAAACTGTAGTGTTTTTTTAAACAAAAGATCAAAATCAGTACAACTGCAGTCAAATGTAACCCCGTCACCATCGAAGCGTGTCATCCTATCGGTTATTTTACTTGGGCCCTCCCCATCATTTACCACAGGTACATTTGACTGCAGTCGCTGGGACTTGAACTTGCGACATTCTTGTGACTTGAATGGTCAGTCCATTACGTATGAGACTTAACAATCAGGGCTATTCAAGTCACTTCAGTTGTCGTGCCGGTGAAAGGGGTATAAATACCGGCTTGCGAATTAGAGGAAGAACGGCATAAATAGCAAAATAAATCATGCAGTTGAGGAAAAAATGCAGTTTAATTGGCTTCAAATCAAACATTCGTATTTGATATGTACTCTTTCCCTCAAGAATGTGTTTCCTTGTTTTAGTTTAAAATGACACTCTTTTTGGTATTCAATAAAATCCATAAGCTTGCCATGGCAGAGAGATTAAATCACTCGCCTCTCATCAAGGCGTCCGGGGTTCGCTCACACGGGACTGCATGTGGAATTTGTGGTGAGCGAGGTCTGCGCGGGTTTTCTTCGTGTTATTAGGTTTCCCCCGCTATTAATTACACCAATTCCGCCATTATCGCCTTTCCTTTCATTAATTTCGCCTTCATTTCATATAACCTTCTTCCTCACTCTCAACGCTCTCCGATCCCAGTTTCGGGTTCTACACTCTGATTTATGTTCCTCTGCTCTTCGACCGCCTTCTGATCTGACTCTCTCGTTTAAGAAAGCTTAAACATTTGTTTATTGTGATTCTGGATTACCTACTGAAACTTTGTTTCTGAACCAAATGAAGGTTTGCCTCGCTGCCTTTTATCAATTCGAATTAACAAGCTGACATATACCTAACGTATCGCAGAACAATATAGACTAACAAGTAAATTAAGAATCTGTACAATTACTCGTAATAAGAGTTTTGGATTTAAGTTTATATCAACAATAGATATCCTCTAGAATTGTAGAATCTTACTCCACATTGCTAATGGTACACCATTTTATAGAGAAAAAAAAACGTGTTGTGCTACGTTCACATGACTTTCTCCACCCTCTTTCTACATTAGTAGTTATATAAACAATGTTTTATTTGTTTAGTTTGCTATTTACTTTCCTTGTAAGGAGGACTTACATCCCCAGGCTTAACACTTACAAACCACAGCCAGGGGTCAAATGTCTGTTGAGCAGCAGACAGACTCTGAATCAGAGAGAGTAGCCAGGATGGGTGATCAGCCTGTTGTCAGACATGAGAGTGAGGAAGATGGTTTGAAATAATTATGAAATTGATGAAAGCAAAGATGATAATGGAGTAGATGAAATGGCGGAGAAAACTGGAGAACCCGGAGAAAACCTACCCAGAAGCGCTTTGTCCACCATAAATCCCACATGCATTCATCTGGGATCATAACCCGGGCCGCCTCGCCTTGGTGAGAGGTGAGTTGAAATAGACTTAAAACTTATTTAGTGTAATCAAATAGAAGTGTTACATATTGGAAAAAGCGGAGGAAAGCGACAATATCCCGAAATAAAATGGTAAGGAGAGTGTTTACAAACCAAAACATTAACAGATGCATTACATTACTATAAAATGTAGTCAAAAACATTTGAGGCGGAGCCGTGGCAGGGTGGTGAGACCGCTCGCCTCCGATCTAGGTGAGATTTGTGGTGGACGAAGCGATGTCTGGGAGATTTTTCTTCGGGTCCTCCGGTTTCTCCCACCACTCATTCCACCAATGATTCCATTATCACATTTCCTCTCATCCATTTCGCTTGCATTTCATATCATCCACTTCCTCACTCTCATGCCTAGCTAAGGGCCGATTAATCGTTCCAGGTTCTTTATTCTGTGGTTTGTGCCGACAAGCTTTTGACCCCTAGGGGAGTGTCAGTCCTATATACGGGGAGGGTAATCCGTCGTCGAAAAATAAAAACATTTGTAGACAAATACTTGAAACAGAAGAGAGGAAAATTACCTTTACTTAGGCTACATAACTTTCGCTGACCATAGAAATAGCACACGACCGGATTGAGCTGCAATTGTTGTGGAACAAATTGTTGAGTAAGGGGATGAGTAAATGGTGAACACCCTTAGAGCACTATGTAAAGAGAGTATCTTTTGTATAAGGATGGAGGAAGTGATTTTAAAATTGGAAAAAACAAGACAAAAGCAAGGCCTGAGGCAAGGAAGCAAGCTAAGACCATGGTTCTTTTTTGGGCATTGAGAGGAATAAGAATTTCATGCCAATAATTACAAATACGTATCCTGATTCCCGGAATAATTTTTGCAGATGATTTAATATTAGTCACAGTTGCAGTTAACGTTTTGAAACAATTATTGTGAAAAGTGGAGATGAAAAGTGAACCAACATAAGACACAGATCGTAGTGTGTAAGAAAGAGGGAAAATTCAACAAATATGAAAAATGTAACAATAAAAATAAAGAATATCTATAGAGCACGGAGAAAATGCAATTATCTAAGAGTTAAAGTTGATGGTGGTGGCAGATGGGAAAGCAAAGAAATTTGCCCTAGCAAGAAAAAAAAGAGCTTTATCAGCAATTAGGTGCTGCAAATAAAAATACTCAATATAAATATTAAATTAGAAAAGGTAAATAATTGTTGGTTGATGTAAAAATAAGGATATAAATATGGGAATTAGAAGGAGGATAGAAAGTCATAAATAAGGTGCACAGGGTATTATGAGGGTATTTTTTCTACATATGTAAATACACTAAAAATCATAAGTATGATGTTCTGAAAAACCATATGGACATATGTATATAATAAGAAGTGTATAGGTAAGGTAATATTTAGGATAGGTAGAGTCAGACTGGAAAATTCAAAGCCATAGCCGGGATTTGAACCACGAATCTCCCGGCCTCTAGTCGGTTGCTTTTCTTCTGAGCTACAATAGCATTGAATTTCTCAAATGACTAACATATCTCCTGGTAAAGCACAAGGTGATCTCAAATTATTTTTAGATGACAACCCCACTGGCGACTTACAATGTTGTAAGTACTATAAGCCCCAAGATTCATAGTACAGCCACCAATTGACCATAATAGTTGACTATACCTAATATGAGTCCTGGGACTTAAAGTACATACAAAATTGTAAATCGCCAGTGGGGTTTCATCTCAAAATAATGAGACCACTTTGTGGTTACCGGGAAACATGTGAGTCAGTTGAGAAATTCAATACTATGCCGGCATGTTGCCATGGTACCTCAGTGGAAGAGCAACCGGCTAAAGAACAGGAGATCCGTGGTTCAAATCCCGGCTATGGCATTGAGTTTTTCAATCTGACTCTACCTATCTAACTCCTGTTCTACACACGGCTTGTGTGATAAAACAATTAAACCAAGCTAATATTTAGTTTAAGGGACATTTTAGAACATCTGTGGAAGTAACGCTATTTTGGAAGGAAAACCAATGTGCTACGCAGGGACCTTTGTTAGTAAGCTAAGTGTCTGTGATGATTTTAGTGCAATAATACACTATGTCTAAGTGACAGGGAATAAACTATAACCAGGGAATTCATCATTGTCTGCTATAGTCACATGATCACTTTCAACTAACTCGTGACTCGGAACGTAACCAAAACGTTGGAAGCTGACCAGTGGAGAGAATCCAACATGACAATGCGCGCTACTGTATAACCCCAGACTCTGACAAACAGTCATGAGTTCGATTAGATTTCTGAGAGGAGATCCTGCGGCACGATGTGTAAAAATCTTCCCGCGACTTGACTTAATGACAGCTAACTAGAAAAACTGTATAGTAAGGTAAATAGTGAATTGAAAGCTAGGAGCAAAAAGTGACAATTATACCTAGTAATAAACGTATGGATATTAAAGCAGGAAATAACAGTGTTTTTAATTACTCCATTTACATATCCCACCCAGAGTGAGTCGCTTCTATGCTCTGTCGGAAGTAGACCATATTTTAATGACTTGAGACTAATAGTCGAGAACCAATAGACAAACTATAAACAGGGTGTTTCAAAACGACACCAATCGAAGATGTGAACCCTGTTGGACATTCCGTATGTGATACGTGAATATAATTTTCAGCTCTAAGTTCGGTACATAGAAAAACTGTCATAAAATCATAATGGATTAGGCAATCGTACATAATCAAATGGCACATGCCTGGGCCACTACAAGAGAGATGCCGGTTGGTAGAGAAGGTCCCAGTCGCGTGGTGTAGGCGTGGTTTGATAGATACCCGGCGCAGCACAGGTCACCTTAGTAATGGAAAACGTAGCATGTGGGTTTTGTTATGTGTTTCGTATAACACATTCTGAGGTTGTTTACGTGGCGTATGACAACCGTTGTTCCTTCGCTGTCTAAACCCAAATGTGTGCAATTTTTAAACATACAAAAATTTAAATAGAAGAGTTTGAATGTTGCGACATCAAGTTTCGGACAAGTCAAAGTGTAAGCTAATCGAAAGCTATTTTCGTTCGGTGTCGTTTTGAAACAGCCTGTATATTATGACACTTTAATGACGCAGCAAATATTAATACACCCACAACGACAAGAGTCGCTACAATATTCTATAGAGAATATGCTGGTAACACCTAATACAACTGTTAGATAGGCACCACTAATAGGTTTGGGGGAGTGGCAAGAAAGGGATATTTATAGTGCTTAACGTCCGCTTTTACTACCATGGCACCGCAGGCCATGACACTGACGACACATAAAATGAAAATGGAGCACCGATTGAATGTGACAACGGGGGAAACCGGAGAACACGAAGAAAACCTGCACCACTTTGTCCACCACAAATCTCACATTAATCATGGGATTGAAGCCGGGCCGTATAGCTGAGAGGCGAGCGGTCTAACCACTCGGCCAAGGCGCGGCCAAGTAAGGTGTAGATATCTAATGAAAAGGGCACAGAAATTTGTGTATAGAACCTTGAGCTTAGAATAAAGAAATTTGTTAAAACAGTGTTTAGCATATCAAGAAAAAGGCGTTAAAAATAATGGATGGGTAAATTGTAACAATTTAGAAAGTAATGGGTTATGGGAGACGTGGAAATGTAAATGGCGTGTTATTTATGGACGCTCTTTGACTGCTGTGGTTCTCAGCGTCCCATTCTAAATTGGGTGTGAAAGACCGCTTAATTTTGCTCAGAGGCCTCTCATTCAGGCTTGAGGTTCTTTTACGTGCCTTAAATCTCCGACACGGGACAAACAGCTTCACATCCCTTCCGAAGGAAGCCATGCTAACGATTTTTACACCCGAAAAATTCCATCACCCTCCGCCGGGATTGAACCCAAGACCTTGGGTATATAAAGTTAGAATGGTAACCATTACACCACGGAGGACGACGGGCGATATTAGGCAGAAGAGAAAACAATGTGAATAATTTCTGGAAATTAGCAAGAAAGAGATTGGATACAGAAATACAAAAAAGATTTAGTAAGGTAGCCGAAAAGAGTCTTCTATATGCCTACCGAGAAAGGTTTACGGTAAAAAGAAAAATCTGATGTGTTGCATTCACATGACTTTCTCTGCATTTCTGTAACAAATTATTGTTAATAAGCTTATTCTTCTATCTACTTCACGCTAATGGAGGTAAACATTAGCAGAAACGGTCGTATTACTTAGTTCCTTACCAAGTAGAAGGAAAATAAAGGAATACACTAGACTAAACTGACAGTCAAATGTTTTAAGATGTGTTTGCTATGAGATTGAAATGCATTTCTTTACGCGACCAGGAGTTGACAAGTTCCCGTATGAGAAATGTTTAATTATTTTAAGACTAAAACCAATAATGAAGAATATCTCGAAAACGGCCAACTCCACGAACAATATGTATATGATATAAATTAGTGTTTTAATGAGATCTAAATTTTTTGTGTGTAAGTTTTTGCCTATCTCTTACGGTTTACTATTTATGAAAAATTAAAAAAAAAATGAAAAATCATCCATTATAAGAAGTCTTCAGAGGACATTACTAGAAAATTTAAGATATACATTTTATATGTCATGTTAATGTCTTAATTATAAGAGATTTTAATAAAGAATTCGTTAGAGCGGTATTTGAGAAAATCAAAACGTTCTAAAATGTTTCCATCTAAAGGGTAGATGGGGATGGGGAGATTTTCTTGAAAATCTTCCTGTCGCATCCTTGAAAGATACTGAACATAAATACCAAGTTTGATATTTAACAGACTTTTCGTTTTTGGGCTATTCTGACCACAGGTACGTACACAAATACACAGACACACCCAGACATTTATCTAAAAGTGTTTTTTTTATTCAGGGTGTTATAAAACATGTATTTCCGGTGAAATCTCGGTATATAATTTTGGGTGCAATACAAAACCTTCTCTATACACTATGTACATAGTACGTGTAGAGAAAGTAAAAACGTATAGACATGACAACAAAGAGGAGCGAGAAAGCATTGCATGGTGAGGGCATGAGTATGGAGGCTAAAACGTCTAACGACGGATATAAAACCAGTGTCCTACATGTGGTGACAATGAACATCTTGAACACGTAATGTTTAAATGAAAAGGAGCTAAAACATGGAGAAAAGTATACACGAATTAGGAGTGGTTTAGACTAGAGATAAACATGGTTACAACTCAAATGTTCCATAAAGTCTAAGAATGTAGGACAATATTTTAATACAGTGAGAAACAAATGGATATGGACAGTAAATAAAATTAAGAAAAATTTGCAAATGAGACAGCACATTAGAATTAAAGAACACCTGTAAAGGAGTATTGTAAAATATGCGTATGACTGGCAAAGAGCCAGGGCTCAACTCCAGTCGTCTTGACGCCTTAAGTATAACAAATAAATAAAATGTAACCATATCCAAGCCACCAGTCACAAAATAGTGCAATTTTTTCTCACTTTTGGGTTTCTCCTTATGGATATTCCTCTCTCAATGTATTAGTACTGGATACTCAGAACTTGGTTAGTTTGCAACATGTTAAGAGTCTCTTAATTATAACATTTGACACTGAATTCAGTGCCTTACTATTTGACTTATTGCCACTAAACTTAGCAATAATAGTCCTATGTCGTCCAATTCAACGATGGTAATGAGGTAATTTTATTATTTATTTATGATTAATTGGTCATGTAGGCCTATGAACTACAACTTCAATAGCCAATTTCATAACGTTAAGTGTATACAGTAATAAGTTATAACAGTATTTAATATCTTTTTTAATTTATGCAGCTTAACTGGGAATTAGAATAAAAGAAAAGCAAAAACATTATATTTTTCGAATTTAGGACCCTTTTTCTAGGCAGGATATTTTCTGTATCCATTGTCTTTTTAATTGGTAATTAAGTGTCCAAATATCGGGGTCATAAGCCATAATGAAGTTGTACCTTGGAGTTGTCCAATGTTGTTCCTTTCCTCTCATAAATTATAAATAAGTTTACTTCTGTGTATTTTAATGTCTACCATCAATGGAAAATGTACACTGTTCGTATTTAAACTTGATACCTTAAAATTACTTAAATGTGTTCCATAGTAATTGGCAGCAATACATAATCAATCACACTTTAACCTTATTACTAATTAACGAAATTGTATTCCGCATTCTCGTCTTCATCGTATTTCCGATTCAAAATATCCAAGGCATTCAATTCACAAAATTCTATAAAATTTTCATACCCTGTATTTGTCTTTGCTCTGTCTAAACTTTTCTGGTTTCTCCAAAATTTCACTATTCATCCAGTTATTTCCGCCATATACCTTTCCCCAATCCTAATATTCATATGATCTCAGTGTTTACAAATGTCTCCATTAATATTTCTAAATCTTGTTTTAATTGGTTAAGGGGGTAAGGATTATGAAAACGCAAGGGAAGAAGAAGAGGGGGATTATAGACTATTCCTCTGCATATTATATTTTCATCTAATTATCCTTATTGTCATCCTCACAAAGATACCTGTAACTTCGAAACCCTCCTTTTTCTTGCTACCATTTCTCCTTTTATCCCAATGTATTCAATCCCTTTAGATGCATAAATCTGCTCCTCTTTTAGCCATGTTTCAGCCACCACAACGTAGTCAAATTCTGTTGGATCTAAGCTTCCGCGTGTGATTTATTTTTACCTCCCTCTTTTTTACCTTCTCTACACGTACCTACTATGAATACACTTAGTGTGTAAAGATGGTATTGTATTGTACCCAAAATTTAACTACCCAAATTTCACCGAAAATGCATATTTTGGGCCCCCTGAATCCAAAAAATAAGCATTTTTTGAAAAAGGTCCGGTGTGCGTGCGCGTGTGTGTGTGTGACTGTGGACATCATAGCTCAAAGACGAAAAGTCCGTTAAATACCAAACTTGGTATTGAAGTTCAGTACCTTCCAAGAAATTTTCCCACCCCAATTACTCTTTACATGGAAAAATTTTCAAAAATTTGATTTTCTCAAAAATAGCTCTAACGATTTTCATTAACATATCATAGATATATTAAAGATATTTACCTGACAAATTAAATGTATATCTTGTATTTTCTGGGAGTAGCTTCTGAACACTACTTTATTCTGGATGAATTTTACGGAATTTTGCATAACTGGCAAACCATAAGAGATAGATAAAAATTACTTAATAGAGATTGTCGAGCTCGTTGAAACACACAATTTATGTTATATACTTTTTTTTCGTGGAGTTATTGTGTTTGAGATATTGCATGCTATTGGTTTCAGCTTTCACATATTTATAATCTTCTCATACGGGAATTTGTCAACTCCTATCCATACAGACAAAGGAACATTAATCACATACCAACCAGCTTTTGTCTATGACTTTAGGCTATTCTGTTGCCTTATTTCCCTTTTATTTACATGGAAGCAAGTAGTAGAAACATTTCTGCTAATTTTGTCTGGAATAGCATGAAGTAAATAAAAGAATAAACTTTTTAGCAATAATTTGTTGCAGAGATGTAGAGAGAGTCATGTGAATGGAACACATCAGATTTTTTTGTTTGTTTTGTAATAGTCATGTATACAGAATCTGGCACATTTCCCAAGTGAAAGTAGATATTTAACCAGCTGATCAATAAATAC
Organism: Hymenopus coronatus; assembly: GCA_030762935.1. Classification (NCBI taxonomy): domain Eukaryota; kingdom Metazoa; phylum Arthropoda; class Insecta; order Mantodea; family Hymenopodidae; genus Hymenopus; species Hymenopus coronatus. The sequence continues at coordinate 6,147,327 of JAUKNX010000032.1, read as the reverse complement.
CACCGGCGATTCATTATTATTCTCAGAGAATTGTAGCAGTGGGAGCTTACTAAGTACATTACAAAATGCATGGTTACCGCCTCCAGAAATACATGAACTCCCTACATCACCTATAAGCAGACGACACGCGAGGGTTTCCATGATCAAACTTAAGTTGCCTGCATAACCCAAATTCTCGTGCCTAGCACTCGTTATATTGTCTTTCACACTGCGATTGTTTACATCATGTACACATATTCTGTTGGTCACTCAACTGGCGTGAGAAATTGCACCTTTTTGATTATCAATTGACTTTACATCTAACTTTAACAGCTCGTGGTGAGCGTCAGCATGTTCCTTGTGTGACTTGGCAAGTTTATGCTTCATTTCAGCACTTCTGTTATCCACATCCTTCTGAATTTGATGCGGTCTTTCACTCCACTCCTTTTTACTTTCTCTACGCGTACTATGTAAATAGTGTATAGAGACGGTGTTATAAAGCACCCAAAAATTCGATAACGAGATTTCACCGGAAATACATGTTTGGGTCCTCCTGAATCAAAAAAAGCATTTTTGCGAAAAGGTCCGCGTGCGCGGGTGTGTGCGTGTGTGTATGTGTGTGTATGTGGACAGCATAGCTCAAAAGCGAAAAGTCCGTTAAAAGCCAAATTTGGTATTTATGTCCAGTATCTTCCAAGGATGCGACACGAAGATTTTCAAGTAAATTCCGACACCCCCAACTACCACTTACATTGAAAATTTTTCAAACATATTGACTTTCTCAAAAATGGCTCTAGCGATTTTGATTAAAATATCGTATATTAAAGATATTTACCTGGCAAATAAAATGTATACCTTGAAATTTCTGGCAATTGCCTCTGAACACTACTTTATTCTGGATGAATTTTAGTAATTTTGCATAATTAGCAAACCGTACGAGATAGACAAAAACTTGCTTACAAGGAAATGTAGAGCTCGTTAAAACACACAATGTATGTTGGGTGGGTGGGTGGGTGGGTGGTTGGGTGGATGGATGGATGGATGGATGGATGGGTGGGTGGTTTGGTGGGTTGGTGGATGGGTGGATGGGTGGATGGATAGATGGGTGGATGGCTGAATGGGTGGATGGGTGGATGCGTGAATGGACGGATGGACGGATGGATGGTTAGGTGGGTTTGTGGATGGATGGATGGATGGAAGGATGGATGGATGGGTGGGTGGGTGGGTGGATGGATGGGTGGATGGGTGGACGGACGGAGGGACGGACGGACGGATGGATGGATGGATGGATGGGTGGATGGACGGGTGGGTGGATGGACGGATGGACAGATGGACGGAGGGAAGGACGGGCGGAGGGACGGACGGACGGACGGACGGATGGGTGGATGGGTGGATGGATGGATGGATGGATGGATGGATTGACGGACGGATGGATGGACGGATGGATGTACGGATGGATGGATTATTTGCCAGAACAATACTAAATTTGTGTAGCAACGTCAGCAAGTGTATAAATAACAAAACTAGTCACAAAAACATGCTGCTCATACAACTGTAAAACTCGGAAATACTGTACAGTGGATTGGAGAGTATAATAGTCTTAACTTTTCTTTTGAATAATGATAAGAACAAGGTTTTGGCATTGGTGGAAAGGCTGTTAAATATGTTTAAAGATAGGGTTTCAAAAGAGTTTTGAACTTTGCTATATTTAACATTTTGCAATATAGATGTTTGCAGTATTTCTTGTGGAATGATTATGAACAGGGGAACCCGATGTATATGCATTTAAATTCATCTTAACAAATAATAAACAATTCAGAACAAACAAAGATGTCATAGTCAATATACCCAATTTAAGAAATAAAGGTTTGAGATGTGTTGGGGGGATACACCACTCATAAGCCTGATGGCATTCTTTAGAAGCACAAAAATATTTCTTGGCAGAAACATGGTTGTCCCAGAATAAAATAGCATACTTCCAGTGCTATTTATACATTCATAATATATGGTTTTCAAAGCATTCAAAGATAAGTATTTTTTTAAAATTCTTAATAAATACAGTCCTCTGCTTATTTTGTTAGCAACACTGGTGATATAAGTATGCCAAACTAGATACGGTTGGATATTATCTGTCAAACTCGTAAAAGAATTGGCAATTGAATCTGATTTACATAAATTAACATTAAAAGCTAAATCAACAGTATTTCTCTAATTAACAATAAGGCTATTATGTTTACACTAGTTTTGAATTATATTGGATAACATTACAGTTTTAGAACCCATAAGAGTTATATCATTGAGAGATATATTGATTGCCAAATCATAAGCATAGAGGTAAGTCTTTGAAAAATTGCCTTGTACATTTTATGGGAGATCATTGACATAAATGATAAAAAACAGGGGTCAAAGTATGGAGCCCTGTGGCACACCATGTTCCATCAATTTGATTTGTCGATATTTATCATTTACATAAACAGACTGATACCTATTTAATAAATATGATCTAAGCAGTTTCAAACTGTCGTCATGAAAACCATAAAAGTTAAGTTTTTTAAGCAAAGTATCGTGTGAAATAGAGTCGAAAGTACTTGTTGCCTATTTCTATAATTTAAATATCTTATTCTAATAAACGTTGAGAGTCTTGTATAGCCTTGTAGTTACTTACTGGTCTGTTATAAACCTTTAGGTCCCCTAAACCGCAAGGCAATGCTGAAGAGCAGCCCAGACACATGTCTATTGACTTTTAGAATGTTGAGCGGCATATTATTTCAAAGAAAATAGTGTTTCTGTTAGAGGTAACGTTAAAGAACCCATTTTAGGTCTCGGATAAGCTTGCTGATTTCAGGGAAAATGGCTTTGGTCCAAAGTGCTTGAAGTATTTCCGTGTGCAGGCTTAATTATTCACTTCTTCTCTAGAATGCCAATTGAACAAATTAATTGTGAGCAGAATCTATTTGAAGTTGAAGTATCTTATAAACAGGGCTGGAATTCGAATGACATGTCATCATTTAATTTTTGCGTCATAGACATTGCTAACGTGTACATAAATCCTTGTCATGGGTCCCATATTATGAAAATGCACATATATTAGGTCTTTTCATACATTCTTTTACTTTCTCTACTCGCATTATGTAGGTACATGGTATATATAGAAGGTATTGTACTGCACCAAAAAATTTGATACCAACATTTCACCGGAAATAACATGTTTTGGGACCCCCCCGAATAAAAAAAATAATTTTACTTTCTCTACACGTACTATGTACATAGTATATAGAGAAGTTATTGTATTGCACCCAAAAATTTTATACCGAGATTGCACCAGAAATACATATTTGGGACATCCAGAATCCAAAAAATAGAAAAAGGTCCGCGTGTGTGTCTGTGTGTGCCTGTGAGCAGCACAGCTCGAAAACGAAAAGGCGGTTAAGTAAAGAATTTGGTATTTAAGTTGAGCATCTTCCAACGACAGGACATGAAGATTTGCAAGAAAATCCCCCCACTATCAACTACATTTTATGTGGAACATTTTTTTGAAAATTTTAGTTTTCTTAAAAATGGCTGTAATGATTTTGATTACAATTTCTCATATTTAGGATATTTACATAACAAATAACATGTAAGTATATCTTCAATTTTCTGGGAATAGGCTCTGAAGATCTTTATTCTTGATGATTTTTTTTCTGAATTTTGCACACCTGGTAATCTGTAAGGGATAGACAAAAACTTACAATACAAAAACGTGGATCTCCTTAAAACACACACTTCATGTTTTATTTATAATTTTTTTCTCGTGAAGTTGACCATTTTCGAGATATTCCTCGTTATTGGTTTCAGGTACTTATCCTTTTCGCATATCTACGGGAACTTGTCTACTTCTGGCCACGCAAAGAAACGAATTTCAACACAATCATATTTTGGAACCTAGTGTATCCCCTTATTTCCTTTCTTCTTATAAGGAACTAAATAATAAAACCGTTTCAGCTAATGTTTACCGCGATTAGCATGAATTAGCAACTATTTGTTATAGAGACGTAGAGAAAGTCATGTGAACGAAACGCATAATTTTTTATTTTGCATTCATTATTTTGTCATTTCCTTCGCCTTCATTTGGTCATAATTTTGCATTTATATTCCATATACAAACGTTTGTATAATTTGTTATATTTTGCATAGGTAAGGAGGGATAACTTTTACTGCAAAATCTTAATAAATTTCAGTAGTAAGTATTCAGCATAGAAACCAGAGTAGCTTGATATATACTTTACTCGCATTCTTGGGGTAGAAAATTAAATTCTATATAATGCTCAGTCTGGAAAGGGTTGCTTGCGGGTGGATGGTAGCTATTGTCAGGGGGAAAAAATGGTGTGTTCCATTCGTATGACTTTCTCTACCTGTTCTGTAAACATGCTATTCCTACGAAAGGTTATTCGTTTATCCGCTTTACGCTAATCGAGATAAATATTAGCAGAAATTGTCTTATTTTTTGCTTCCTACTAAGCAGGCGGGAAAAAAAGGTATATACACACACAAACACACACACACACACACACACACACACCTTTCAAAAGTCGGTCGATGTGTGAACAATTGAAGTTAGGTTCGCTTTACATTTCCAGAAAAACAAAAGAGAGATGAAACGAACGCGTTTGAGAAGTTCCGTAGTTTAAAATTGAAACCAATAACAAGAAATTCACCGGAAACGGTCAACTCTACAGCAAAATAGTATATTATATAAATGTGTATTTTAATGAAGTTACATATTTTGAGTAGTAAGATTCTCTCTAGCTCTTACGGTTTAACAGTTATGCACAATTCAGCAAAATTCATTCAGGAACGAACAGGTCTTTAGAAACTATTCCCAGAAAATTGAAAACGTTAATTTGTGATATAAATAGCTTTAATACAGGTATGTCTATAAAAATCGTTACAGCAATTTTTGAGAAAAACAAAGTTTGGGATGGGGGTATATCCTTTGAATCTTCATGTTGCAGCCTTGGAAGATACCATTCTTAAATATCAAGTTTGGTATTTAACGGTATTTTAGTTTTTGAGCTATGCTGTCCAACGACACACACACACACACACACACACACTCACACACACACACACACACACACACACAAAGCGTTTTCTAAAAATGCTTTTTTGGACTCAGGGAACCTGAAAACATAAATTTCCGGTGAAATTTCGATAAATGGAAGACAAATATATGGAATACAATACCTTCTCTATTGACTATGCACATATAAAAAAGTAATCAGAATAAGAATCAGTTTTCCATTTCTTCGTTAATAAATGCACACATTAGATTTCCATTGTTTTTAAATTACGTATGCCATGGACTGAAGTACTCTTCATTCGCAAAACAAAACAAAAACAAAAAAGAAAACAAAAAAAGTTATATACCTATACTATTTGAGAACTCAAGCGATTAACGCTGTAGTTTTATAGACATGCTTTAAAACAGAAACAACAACACCAACAAATGTCGAGATCATTATTCTAGAGAAAAAAAAAACATCTTAAATAAAAGAAAATAGACTGGAAAAAACAACAAAAGACGAATAAAACACCAGGAATCATAATGTTCACTAAACTGTTAACACTTTGACAACAAAGGCTTAGATCATTCTTCTTGTTACAGCCTAGGAAGAGAGACATCATACAGAAAGACAAATGCAAACAGATGGTGACACGAAAAGTTAGGCTATATTAGATTTACAATCTAAGAAAGACCATAACAACATATTCCCTCGCTTCAAATGGTAGCATCTGAACATGCAGGTTTGAAAAGGACACAACATTACTCTTAAACTATGCAAAAATACTGGATCAGAATACAGAAATGTTCATAAAGGATTCACATTATGTAAAAATATGACAAAGCTGTAAAATACTGGATAGGCTATTGAAACGATCAAACTGTCCAGGAACATATGAAAAGCGCTATAAAACGTAACAAATGGTGTGAAAAACCTGAGAAATACGAAAACGATGACAGCAATTACCCTAAAAATGTATAAAATTGTTGCATAACCGACATAAACTAGCATGAAATGTCATCAAGTACTATCGAACATAAGAAAATGGGGCAAGAAAAAGGTTACTGTTTAAAATGCACTTAAATATTGTCAGTATACCTTGTGACCGCTGTTACCAAGTCCTGAAAAGAGAAGCCTACAAATACAATCATGGAGATTGAAATACCTTTTGCCTAAGGGTTTAACACTACCTATAGTTCTGAATAGCTTAAAGTCGTAAATGCTCTGTAAGGAGAGAGAAAACACTGCAAAATACTACAAAATAGTCTAAAAATGCCAAAAACCATTAAAACACTGCAAAATACTGTAGAATTGAGGCAAAGCGTCTGAAGAGGGCTAAAAATGTGTGTTTTAGAACCCTATATACAAAATTATTCGAGATATATGGAAAAGAGCTAAAATGACTCATCAATACCCTGACCTACAGTCCTAAATACCCTCCAAATGATCTCAAATGGTATTAAAAGCATTCTAAAGCATCTGTGAAAACGCTAAGATCACCTTAAAATCTTCCAAAATGTATATGTAAGCACTACAAACGCTGATAAATATCCCCAAAACGTGCAAAGATGCTTGTAAAGGTGCTAAAAGGCATTGGAAAGCACTGTAAAATAATGTAAAATATGAGCAAAAACGATCATTTGAAAAGAGCTAAAATATCTAATAAGTATCCTGAAACTAGCTGACCTAGAGACCTAAACACCCTCCAAATGGTGTGAAATGCCATTAAAAGCATTCGAAACATCTGTCATAGCACCCCGAAAAAATCCCAAGGAGTGATATAAATGATCTGTAAGCACTCAAAAACAGAGCAAACACTGCAAAATAATAAAAAAAAATGTTCTCAAACAGCACCAGAATTGCATTAGAAATCGCTAAAACATATTAAAATTTTGAGAAAACCTCTAAAAAATAGCTGATAAACAAAGCACATGACCTTGAAAGGGACCCCAAAGGACTGAAAAATATATCCAATACTCAGGGCCTAGGTTAGGTTCCCCCTCCTCCTTGAAATCCCTATCTGTCTAATGCAACGGTTCCCAACTGGTGTGCCCCGGCACCCTGGGGTGCCGTGTGATTGGATAAGGGGTGCCGCGAGATATTGAGATAAACAAAACAAAAAAAATACCTTCTACTGAAGCCTTAAGTCTTGTAAGGTCTTGAAATAAAATAAGTCAAATCAATTACTCTCATGCACGGCAGATGGTGATAGTGGTCGATTCATTTCAATAATTCAGTTATACGGTATCCCACAGATGGCAATACAGCTATAACCTGCCGAACATTCCCAAGACTACTCGCTTCCTCACGAACATTCCTGAGACTTCGACAGATGAATATATAAAAGTGTACGCCGCTTGGCGCTTTCAGTTGCCTTCCTCGCGTTGATTCACAGTGTTTAGCTGTGGATAAGTTCGTTGTTAAACGTAAACGCCAGGACAGTGAAAGTGAACAGTCGGCTCCTACTGCTTGCTTTAATAAGCCAAATGTTACAGTTTCTCCCGGACCGTCGAATTCACCACATAAAGAAGACAAACGAAAGAAAATAACATACCAGGACAGTTACTTAGCGTATGGATTTAAGTGGAATAACAACGAGGAAAACCCTATCCCTGTGTGTTTAGTTTGTGGCGAAACACTTAGCAACTAGGACATGGTACCTAGCAAACTGAAGCGGCATCTTACAACAAAGCATCCTAGTGTGTCACAGAAAAGTGTAATGTATTTTTCACATATATTAGAAGGGGAGAAGAAAACAGCTGTGCGAATGGTAAAGAGAGTGACCATAGATGACACTGCTTTTGAAGCCTCATTTAAAGTAGTAGAACTGATAGCTAAAAAAAGAAACCTCATACTCTTGGAGAGGAAATCATTGGCCCTGCATGTCAAGTTATAGTTTCAACAATACTTGGCGAAGGAGCAGCTAATCAAATTTCGAAAGTTCCTCTGTCCAACAACACAATCAGCCACAGGATATCTGAAATGTCATGCAATATCAACGAACAAGTCACGGAGAAAATAAAAACTTATAGAACATTTGCTTTGCAAGTAGATGAAAGTCTCGATATTGGTGACAAACCGCAACTCCTTGGTTTTATCAGATATATTGATGAAAAAGATATTAGTGAACAGTTTCTGTTCTGTAGACCGCTGGAGACTACAACCACAGGCCATGATATTTTCGTTACTATTAGTTCCTATCTCAATGAACATGGTCTTTCATGGAAAGACTGTTGTGGTATATGTACAGATGGTGCACCATCTATGTCTGGGAAAATTAAAGGTTTTACTGCCAGAGCTCCCAATGAAAATCCATCCATTATCATAACTCACTGTTTTCTGCATAGAGAGGCATTAGTCGTGAAAGTGTGTAATGAAGATTTTGCTGAAGTGTTTAACCAAGTTGTGAAAATGGTGAACTATATGAAGTCTCGACCTTTAAAGTGCAGAATTTTTGAACAGTTATGTCGCGCAACGGGTGCACCTCATACCTCTTTGTTACTTCACACAGAAGTAAGGTGGTTGTCGCGGGGTCGTGTATTGAACCGGTTTCTCGAACTTAAAGAACAGCTAAAAGCTTTTTTTAAGGATGAAAATCAAGACACATTTCATGAGCTCTTACTAAGTGATTCTTGGTGTTTTGAACTGTCGTATCTGGCAGATATTTTTCATAAGCTGAATGAACTGAATGTTTCGATGCAGGGTTGACATGAAACAATAATCTCCTCAACCAATAAAATGAAAGGTTTTAAAAGAACACTTAGTTCTTGGAAGTCTGCAGTTCAAAAAGGAGATTTGTCGAACTTTCCATCTCTTCTTAATGTGGCAGGAGATAAAGATCTGGGTAAACTGAAAGACCGCATTTGTGATCACTTATCAAGATTGCAAGATGCAATAGATGCGTACTTTCTAACTATTTCCACTACGAATCTCGACTGGGTTGTCTCACCATTTGATTTCGTAAATAGTGCAGAGGAAATAGATTTCGCTGCTTGCGAACGAGATGAATTTATTGATCTTTGCGCTGATTCCACACTCAAAGGTAAGTTCACCAAGAGTGAGGCGTCGGTGGCTAGTTTTTGGCTTCAACGGAGAGAGGAGTACCCTAACCTAATGAAGAAAGCAATTAACGCACTTTTGCCCTTTTCAACATCCTATCTATGCGAGCAAGCCTTCTCTGCTATGGTGACAATAAAATGCAATGCAAGAAATAGACTGAATAACCTTGAGGATGATTTGCGTGTTTCACTGTCAACTGTAAGACCCGACATCACATATCTGTGCTCTAAGCATCAATCACAAGTTTCACATTAATCATTAATCGAGCGAAATTTATTGATGTATTTTTACTCAGTGATTGTAGTAACGTTTACTGTATTATGTTATGGTGTACGTTATCATTATATAATATTTCAATAAATTAACATATTAAGCTTAATTTTCTTTTAATTCAAGGAAGGGTGCCCCTGGTGTTTAATGTTATTCCCAAGGGTGCCGTGAACTTCAAAAGTTTGGGAAACACTGTTATAATGAAACAAAAGAAAGAACTAAGGAAGAAAAAAGATAATTTATGTAGCACACAATACTTTAGAGCTTATAATTTGTGTGGGTTTATATGTTTAAACCACACGGGTTGAGGATTTATTTCAAGCACTGTGAAATAAATACACAGTATAAACTAACAAGTGATTCGTTGGACACACGCAATCCAGTTTTAGACATCTAGCGGTAGCAGGTTAAACCTCGACCTCTGTATGACGTGAAAAGCAGCCATCTGCAGGATGAAGTAGACACCAGTTGCTTCTGGTCCCAGTGCTCAGCCATCTTTAGTATCTGTTCAAAAAGCCAGTTAGTATATGCCGTTCCCCATGGCCGCGCTCGCCAAGGCTTTGGTGCTTCGTAGCGCTGGGGATCGTGGGTTCGAGTCCCGCCTTGGGCTTGGGTGGTATATGTTTGTGTATATGTGTGTGTTGTGAAAGTAAGAAAACAGTAATAATACGGCAAAACAAGGTAAAAAAAAAAAAAGTATATAAAAGTAGGGTATACACTGCCGGAGTGCCGATCAGACTCCGGTACTGTATTTAAAAAAAAAAGTATATCATACTTCTATTTTAAGGCTTATAGTATGGTTACGGCAATAGTTTTATATGGGAAGTGTTTATTGTCTAAACTAATATTTTAAAAAGATGTGTGTGTTTGGGAATCTTGTATGACAGTACTGATGACTTTCGTTTATTTTTCTTTTTATTTATTTTTTTTTCTTTTAGCTATTTCAAGGTACCTAGGTTTCGTGCGTATTTGAACTAACAGGATATCTTAAAAGCTAAGATAGAACATTTAGTTTTCGTATTCATTTCATTCAATATATGCCTCCTTCATTTTGAGTGCCAGAATGTATTTTTGGCACTTCATTGAGAGTATAAGCGATTTTTAGTGAACACTGCTCAAAAGGAGTAAATGAGCAGTTTTTTTTAAAGCATACATGAAATTAACATTTAAAGACTAATATGAATCTTAATGTCATATGACATAACGTGTTTTGTTTTTGTTTCTTCATTTTTTGTATTCATCTATTTTCCCCGTATTTTCCTTAAGGAACTAATAATATATAGTTCCTTATACACTTATTTTTATAAAGCAGTTGTACACAATTTATTAGTTAGTGTATTATTATTATTATTATTTTTACTATTTTTATTATTATTATTATTATTTTACTATTATTATTATTATTATCATCATCATCATCATCTGCATTACTGCTACTATTTTAAATGGATTAACTCAATGCAAGTTCACTGCCTCTAACCTCCCCTATGACACTTTTTCATTCACAATGCACAGAAATAACCTTGGCCTCAGACGACTATTGCATTTCTATTACAGATTGATAGGTACTAGGTTTGGAGGATTGCGGTTGCTCTTATCTTACCCGGCCTTGCGTGATGAATAGTTTAAATATGAAGTTAAAGCGAAATTAGAGCTAATGTTTCAAAGATGTATATAGGTACCTGATATTCCCGCTGATACCTGAATCATAATTTTCCCATATTTTGTCCATACTGGCACAGAGTTTTTATGTGAAGGCTTGAAAAAATAATAACGTGGAATAAAGATATTGCCATAAAATAAACGCATGCATTAAATGACAAAATAATCTAATAAAGATGCGTTTTCATAACCATCAGAAGGATATATGTACAGGTTAGTGACGCCTATGACAGCACAATTGAAAAATGAGACTTGACAACAATGCAGGAGCAGTTGCTCTTATTAGGTTAGGCATCAGCGTTAATCGGTTTTTACTTTCTCTGCCAAGTACAATGTAAGCATATACTAGACGCAGAAGGTATTGCATTCCATCCAAAAACTAAATACCGAGATTTCACCGGAAGTACTGCTCTTGAATTAAAAAAAAAAGTATTTTACTAAAAATATCCATGTGTGTACGTGTGTATCTGTGTGTGTGTGTGTGTGTGTATGTGTGTGTGTGTGTGTCTGTGGACATCATAACGCAAGAAAACGGCGAGGACATTAAACACCAAAATTTGTATTTAAGTAATTTCCAGGGTGCAATACGAATATTTTCAGGAAAATCCTCACCCCAAATTATCTTTTACATGCAAGATTATTCGAAATTTTGTATTTTTTCAAAAATGTCTCTAACAATTTTGATTGAAATGACGTATACTTAAGATATTCACGGACAAACAAAATCTCTATCCTGAATTTGTTAGAATTAGCCTCTGAAATCTTCCTCGTTCTAAATAGCTTTTGCATAACTGGTAAACGGTAAACGATAGACAAAACTTACCACACAAAAATTCTACATCTTGTTTAAAATGCACACTTTTTATCATATACATTTTTTGTAGAGCTAACCGTTTCCGAAAAAAAAATGTTATTGATGTTAATATTTGCAATATTTCTAATCAGATTTTTCTCAACTGGGAAGCCGTTATTTACTATTTTCATTCTGGTTATGAAACAGAAGGGAATTTTATTTGTATCGCATAGCGACCGGCATTTAAAGTGTTCGACCGTCGTTTTAGCTTAGAGCATTCCCTTATTCGCCTTCTAATGAGAGGCAACAAAGTAATAAAACCATTTCTGCTAATGTTTATCTAGATTAGTATGAAGTGGAGGGAATATTAAGCTTTGTGCGAATAATTTGTTACACAATATGTAGAGAAGGACAAATGAATGAAACGCATCACATATTTTCTCTGTTCATAGTTTTCCGCAGGCATTATAGAGGGCAGAACCAAGGTATCAAAGTTGCTCGCTAGATGTCTCGCTTCGTCGGAACTCTTCGCTATGTGAGCAGAGGTATACTAAAATTCCTCCTACAGATGGCATCTGTGTTTTCTAAGTGAGGCGCCGTTTTATACAAACATTTCAATGGAGTTTTATTTATGGACGCTCTTTAACTGCTGTGGATCTCAGCGTCCCATTCTACACATACTGGGCGTGAAAGACCGCTTAATTTTGCTCAGAGGCATCTCTATCAGGCTTGAGGTTCTTTTACGTGCCGTAAATCTACGGGACGGGACCAACGGCTTTACTTCCCTTCCCGAAGAAATCCATCGTCCTCCGCCGGGTTTGAACCCGTGACCTTGGGTATACGAAGTTAGTATGGTAACCATTACACCACGGACTAACTTTATATATCTGATATGCTCCTACATACTAAAATTCAACTGGCGACTTATGCAGATGACACCGTCATTCTCCATTCTCATTCTTCTGTTCATTTGGATCGTGAATTACAAGGCTATCTTAGCCGTTTCAATGGTTTTCTGGAGGCCTGGAGGATACGGATTGAACTAATCGTAGGACAGGAGTTGGATAGGTAGAGTCAGACTGAAAAATTCAATGCCGTAGCCGGGATTTGAACCACGTCTCTAGCTGGCTGCTCCTCCACTGAGCTACCATGGCAACATGCCGGAATAGCATTATATTTCTCAACTGACTCGCATGTTTCCCGGTAAACCACAAGGGTATCTCAAATTATTTTGAGATGACAACCCAATGGCGACTTACGATATTGTAAGTACTTCAGACTCAGGATTTATAGTATAGCCAACTATTATGGTCAATTGGTACTGAATTAATTGTATTTTCACACACCCCTTGTGTAGGACAGGAGTTGGATGGGTGGAGTCAGACTGAAAAATTCAATGCCACAGCTTGGATTTGAACCACGGATCTCCCGGTCTCTAGCTGTTTGCTCTTCCACTGAGCTACCATGGCAACATAAACTCTGATAAATGCCACATTCTTCGCTTCTTTCATGCACATCCAGCTGTACACACGTTACATGGCCAAGTTCTTCCTGTTTCATACAGCACCAAATACTTAGGTGTTCATTATGATTCCTGGCTTAGTTGGTATCGTCATATTCAACATGTTCGTAATAAAACTCATCAGACTCTCGGAGCACTTCGTATACTGTTCACTTCCGAACTCTCGCTTTGGCACCATGGTACACAGGATCGTGGGTTCGAGTCCCGCCTTGGGCATGGGTGTTTCTATGTTTGTAAATGTGTCTATGTTTGTGTATGTATGTGTAAAAGGAAAACGTTAAGAATAATAAGGTCTACTAGGGAAATATAGAAAACTGGAAAAAATGGAGAAAAAAGGTATACAGCGCCGGAGTCCTGACAAGCCTCCGGAACTGTATTTTTCAAAAATTAAAAAAAAGAAAAAAAAAAAACAACTCTATACTGCTGTAGTTCTGCAACAGCTGTTATATGCTGCTCCTGCGTGGAGGGATGTTTCCCACACAGGTTTACAATCGCTTGCAAGTAAATATATGGTTTTTCTTAGACGGATGACACATGCTTATCAACACGACTACAACAACTATACCGTTCTGGTTATTACCGACATGAAACCTCTTCCCGATATTCTTCACCAACTGGATGACCAATGGAGAAAAAATTGGCTCGCATTGATGACAACATCTTAATTTACGTATCAGCAGCCGAAGCGGCGACGGCATTGCTTTTAAATAACCCTAGGCTCTTCCACTTTCAGTTTTCTTACTCAGTGATTCATCTGTAACATTGTTCATGTTTTGTAGATCACGCATTGTTCCATATAAAGGTCCGCAAGGGGCCTGCAAATGGATGACTTTCATCCTGCTGTATTTATGTCGTCATAAAGGTATATTAAAATTACTTCTATAGATGTCATCTGGGTTTTCCATGTGATGCGTGTGTTATGATAAACCGATTATAATTTATAGCGTCTAACTATAGGGACCCTTGTAATTCCTCCATACCGAAAGTCGAGTAAATTAAGTTTGTTTTTAATAACAGTAAGAGACTATGCATAAGAAATGGTGCTTCGTGACGCAGGGGATTGTGCGTTTGCCTTGGGCATGATTGTTTGTATGTTTGTAAAATGTGTATATTTGTGTGTATTAGAAGCAAACAGCAAAAAGTAACCAAACAGAAAAACAAAGTAAATGTTAGGAAAATGAAAAAAGAGGAAAAAGAAATACAGCGCCGGAGTCCGTAAAGACTCCGGCACTGTGTTTTTTTTTTAAAAAAAATAGCCCGTGCCGGGTATTCTTTAAGACATATCAGGTTATCCAGTTTTAGAGAAACTATAATTAGACGGGGAAGCTGTTTTTTTTTTTTCTCTCGCAATGCTTTTATAGTACACGTAGCAAATTTCAACGCAAGAAACGAACGACTGCCCAAAATAGTGAATCGACTGAATCTTAATGCTCTGCTGAAAGTAAGTTGCCTAAATAAGTGTTTTTCAGGAGTTTTCCCGCGACTTCTGAAAACTGATGTCGGTGTCGGTTACTCATTAAATTCTACAGACATCTGGCTCTTTTGAACATCATTTAATTCATTCTTAGTCCGATATGGCCTTGACTAATGACGTTAAATTTTGAGAGGACGGGAGTGCGGGAGGAACAGAGAGAAGGAAAATAAATCCTACATTAAACCATTCACAACAATCTATCACTGCATATTTATCCATTGTTTTTCATGGCTGGCATTATCATCAGGATGCGCATTTTTAGTGTGCATTTCATTAGTTTATATTAAATCATCAGGATTTCAACTTAATGACGTATTCATAACTGTTATATTGCAGCATGAAAATAATGATTTTGGGTTTTTAAACATAAATGCTATTTTCTCTCGGATCCATTTATATTAACATAGATTTACAATCCTTTTACCAGTACAATTTCTATATTTGCCGCTTTAATTACTTTCTCTAGCACGTACCTACGTACCTACATAGTGGATAGAGAAGGTATTGTAATCCACCCAAAAATTCGATACCTAGATTCCATTGGAAATGAATATTTATGAGACCCCCTGAATCCAAAAAAGCATTTTAGAAACATATCCATGTGTGTTTGTGCGGGTGGATGCAGCATAGCTAAAAAATGGAAAGTCGGTTAAATACTAACCTTGGTATTTAAATTATCTTCCAAGGATTTAACACGAATATTTTCAAGATAATCCCCCCACTCCCAACTGCACTTTACATTAATTTTCTCAAAAATGGCTTCAAACGATTTTTAATAAAATTCCAGATGTTTAAGGCATGTTTATGACAAACGAAATGTAGGCACATCTTGAAGTTTTGTGAATTGCCTCTGAAGACCTCTTCATTCTGGATGACATTTGAATAACATTTCCATAGCTGGTAAACCATAAGAGAAAGAGTTAAAATTTACTACAAAAATGTAATATTCGTTAAAATACACAATTTATGTCATACACTTTTTCTTTTGGAGAGTTAACAGTTTACGAGATCTTCCAAGTTATTGGTTTCAGATTTTAGCTACTTAAACTTTTCTCAAATGGGAGGTCATTTTTCTTCTCGTCTCTCTTTTGTTTATTCGTAGCGAGCAAAGAGAAACGTATTTTAATTGCTTCACATAGCGGTGGGATTTAAAAACAAACAACTGATTATCGCTTGAGGCTATACAGTCCCGTATTTCCCTTGTGCTTACAAAGAAGCGAGTAATAAGATCAATACTAATTAGGTGACTTGCTAGACATCCGCATTTCGCCGAAGCAGTTTTTATTATTATTATTATTATTATTATTATTATTATTATTATTATTATTATTATTATTATTATTATTATTATTATTATTATTATTGTCGTCGTCGTTGTTGTTATTATTATTATTATTTTATTTATTATATTTTATTATCATCCTTCGGAAGGAAAGTAAAGCCCCGTGTCGTAGATTTACGAACAATATAGAATGGGACGCTGAGAACCACAGCAGTTAAAGAGCGTCCGTAAATAAAATGCCACTTCATTATTACTATTATTATTATTATTATTATCATTATTATCATTATTATCATTATTATTATTATTATAATTATTATTATTATTATTATTATTATTATTATTATTATTATTATTATTATTATAATATTATTTTTATCCTTCGGAAGGGAAATAAAGCCGTGGGTCCCGTGTCATAGATTTATGGCCAATATAGAATGGGACGCTGAGAACCACAGCAGTTAAAGAGCGTCCATAAATAAAATGCCACTTCATTATTATTATTATTATTATTATTATTATTATTATTATTATTATTATTTAACAGGAATGGCAAACATATGCAAGGAGCACAAACAGATCACACAATATCAGTGCAAATGTCTGTTAACTATGACATATCATTTTCTCACATTTACCCCATGTATTTTCAGTAATATCTCGACAGCCTGTTCTTGGTAGAGCACAAAACTTCCTCTGCTTACTGTAAATACATAGCAAAGAAAATAAAGAGAAACGGCGGCTTTCAGTTGAGAAAGGTGCAAAGAATTTGAAATTTTAAACCAACAACAAATTAACATACCAGAAATGGTTAATGGCACAAATTGTTTTCATTTTGGCATAAATTGCGTATTTTGAAAATATCTATACATTTTTTGTGCAGTTATATTTTGTGTATTTCTTAAAATTGACAAAGTGGACAAAAATAGTTCAAAATAGAGGATCATTCAGAGGCTATTCAAAGAAACTTCAAAATAGTTGTCAAGTCATGTATTTAAGTTATGTAATTATGTAGGTTTTGAGAAACTCATAAATAACAAAACCGTTTTCATGTAAAGAGTAGTTTGGGATGGAGAATTTTCTTCAAAAACTTCGTCTCATATCCTGGAAGGTCGTGAATTTACACCAAGTTTCGTATTTAACCGACTTGGTTTTGAGTTCTGCTGTTCACAGATACACGCACTTTATCGGATCCTTTCCTAAATTGCTTTTTCTGGGTCTATGGTGCCTCAAAACGTGTATTTTCGGTGCAATCTCGACATCGAATTTTTATATGGAACACAATACGATACTTTCTCTATGTACTCTAACCACGTAGAGAAAGTAAGAGGTTGATAATATTTATTTGGAGAATTTTGACCTTTGCTTTAATAAATTCTAAAACCTCTTGTGTTTTGAGTCAAGAAGACGCATTAGTTTTTTGTTGGTTGTCTGATGCAGAGAACCCAGTCAATAAAGATCCGGCCCTCTCCTACTGGAGGCTCTGAGCTGTCTGAAGCCGGTCGTAAAGAATTTCATGGGGAAACTTGGTGCCTGACCCAATTAACCTTCTGACTTATTTGGAAAATAAATGGGCTTGGCTTCTTAGAGCAGAAGTTACTAACTGGTGACCTCTGAGTAAAACAAGCTAAGCAAATACCCTTGTTGATCCTGCAAGTCGCCTACTGCGCGGTAAGAAACAAAAGCCAATTCCTTCGCAGTATACGATATTCCGTATTTGAAACACGTAATCCACCTGTAATAGGTTAATAAGCCTATTGTTGGTCCATGATTATTACACAATTGCTCTATTATGTCTCTTGCATTAGTATTTATACTTCATACCTATACTTATTTTCATAGGTTTTGGGGGTATTTGGTAGGTGTAAAATAAATAATTGTAAAAACATAATTACATTATTATAGTAATAACATAGTACATTAACAAGCTCCTCAAGTTGGTTAGTACCATTTAAACCGCATTGTAACGAGATGAGTATGAGAACTGGTTGGTAACGAAAAACTTTCATATTTATAGCAGTGAATATGAGCAGGCATCTTGGTAATTAATTGAGTTCGACAGAATTTGAAAGAAACATTCTGCTCCTTTGTAGCTGTCGTACTCACTTGCGTGGGTTGCGTAATGATGCCGCAAATTGTATTTTCAGAGTGCAGAACTTTGCTGCAAACGAAACATTTATTCCTCCAATTTCTACGAATAAGAATGTTTCTGTTAGGCAGGTGTAAACGTTTGAATTTTCATGTCGAATTTCGTTCTGTTCCCGATAATATACACTGACACATTGGGGGGGGGGGGGTTAGTGTTTAACGCCCGTTTTACTGCTTGTGGCACCGCAGGCGCTACACAGCATGCATGGAGTAAGCCTATTTGCTTGGGCACAAAAATCCAGCCTACCGTAATCAAGGCTTTTAACATATCTGAAATGTAAGGATTAAGTAGCAGATGCTATGGGTTTTAATGCACTCTTTCCGTTGGTAGAAATTAGGTAACGTTAGTAGAGCATCACTTAATAAATAATCTGCCAATATTGATGGTTTTCCTGTCGTTCCTCCGTGAAAGAAAAAAATATTGCATTCAACCTAAAAACCTGTAAGGATTTCTCAAGTGTGTGTGTTGTGCGAGTGTACCGGAGGGGATTCCATACTTCAGGTAGTGTTAGGTATTTTGTACCTCAGACCCCATGAGGATAGGTTGGGATGAGAGTAATCACTGGGGACAGCCGGCACGGATGCCGGGAGGGAGCCACCGTGGAGGGTTGCTAAAAGTTTCAAAGCAGGTGCGGGGTACGCTAGGAACTCGCATCAAAGTTCTAACCAAACGTCTCTAAGTCTATAGACGACTACCAACGCCATCCCGCCGCCGAGAGATGAATTTCAGAAGCGTAGCCACCTCCATGAGAGGGCGCCACTTAAAACCTTAAAAGAGACCGGTTGGACGAAATGAAGGGACAGGAAATTCGGGGAATGAAGAACATCCCCAGCATTTGCCGTGGCTCGGGAAAATCACAAAATATAAAAACATGAGTCGAGAGGTCTGCCACGGGGAACCAATCCCTGGAACTCCCGAATGCTAGTCCCAGACGAAACACCGGAGCCACCAGGCTCGTTTGCATTTCTATACCAATATATTATGATTTCATAAATATACCTTATATACGAGTAAGTGGTCATCCAACTGTGGGAACGACCGCGCTTAAGACCGAGTGGTTAGACCTCTCGCCTCTCTCCTAGACAGCCCAGATTCAATCCCAAGCAACAGCATCTGAGATTTGTGGTGGACAAAACGGCGTAGGTGTGGGTTTTCTCCGGGTTCTCCGGTATCCCCCGCCATCACAGTCCACCGGTGCTCTATCTTCATTCCATGCATATTTAGTGTTATCTTCTGCGGTGCCATAGTTGTAAAAGCGAGTGTTAAACACTATAAAAAAACTTTGGGATTCGCCTTTCCCTTCGGTGAGGCGTAACTTTTACAAGAAAGGTTGATATTGGCTCTACACCCACAGGTCTAGTGTTGCCAGCTCTAGCTAAAACTTCTCTATTTGTTGATCATCATTTTTTTTCTTATGCCCTATATTATTCAGTGAAGAGCAAGACTCCCAGATAAAACAAAATATCAGGTGTTATGATTTTCTCTAATTACCATCGTTCGCCTCCCCCCACCCCAACTATCCCTAAGAAAACTTATTTTCCTCTCTACTTCCAGTTAATTGAGACAAACATTTGGAGATATAGCTTTAGTACACATTTCTTTTGGAATGGGTAGTTTATATAATATATAAATAGATCTGATAGTCATGTGTTTAAACGCGGGAAATGCTGGAAATGAAATTATTGCTGTTTCCATGATATTTCGAGAAAAACCATAATGCTAACCACATTTCAAAAACCGATGAAGTTTTCTAATATCCAATACAAATACAATTGACATCTCCAAAATGTCTAATGGGAAAGCAAGATATTTGATATTAATGTTGTGTTTTAGAGACATCTACACTTTTATACATTAATTTTTTGTACCTCTCTTATGGTTTATTAGTTAAATAAAATCATACGGTGGGCTATTCCCCAAAAAATTCTATATAAAAATCATCTGGTATTAAAATTAAAATCGATAAAGTCATTTTTATAAAATACACAAATGTGGAAAATGTGTTATTTGTGCGGAACTTGCTTGTAAAGCTTCGTGTTGCCTACATATTGATCTCAAATACAAAGCTTGGTTATGTTGTTCAGAGACACATACACACAAGGATTTAAAACCGTTTTCTTCCACACTGAAGATGCGTCAACTATTTTTTTTCTTAAAAAAACACAGTCCCGGAGTCTGTTCGGGACTCCGGTGCTGTATTCCTGTTTTTAATTCCTTTTTTTTTCCTTTTTCCCTGTTTTTATGACAAATACACATACACATTCACAAAGACACAAACACACATGGCCAGGCGGGACTAGAACCCAAAATCCCCTGCGCCATGAAGCACCAAAGCGAGGCGCTTTAGCGAGCGCGACTACGGGGACCGGCGTGTTAACAGGGTGACACTTTCATTTTGATCCCCTCCGCTTGTTCTGGACAAAATCTTTTACAATAAAAAAATGTAAATTGCGTGTTATTTATGGACGCTCTTTAACTAGTGTAGTTCTCAGCGTCCCATTCTAAATTGGGCGTGAAGAACCGTTTAATTTTGCTCAGACGCCTCTCTATCAGACTTGAGGTTCTTTTACGTGCCGTAAATCCACGACAAGGGACCAACGCCTTTGCATCCCTTCCGAAGGAAACCATGCTGAGAATTTTTACACCCGAAAAAAATCCTTCGTCCTCCACCGGGTTTGAACCTGCCATCTATGGTAACCACTAAACCTCGGAGGGCGATTTTTGCAATGATTCACTTGTTAGCTCCAGTGTATGTAAGATGGTAACAAACAGGGTCATTGACATGGCCCCGCCTATTGTGACCTTGCTTTCGCAGAGGGGTTGGATACCTGTTATTTGTTCGGAGTGACATGACCAGGGCGAGGGTTTATACACCAAAACAAAGGCTTTGGGTAAACTGCAATTCGGCTAGCCGCTAAGGTGGTGTGGGGAAAGGGGATGAGACTCAGTACAGACAAGCTATAATAAAATTGGGCACGAGTTTCAGTGCTAATGTATCGGTGTTGCTGAATCTATGGAGCTTGACTTTATGTACATATTTCTGCTTCTCTGTCATTTCTATTACATCGTGAAATATCTGAAGTTGTTGAGTTATTGTTGTTGTATTGTACATGTTTATTAAAGGCGGCGCCGTGGTTGAGTGGTTAGACCGCTCGCCTCCCGACCAAGCGGCCATTCAATCCCAAGCGCCGCATTTGGGATTTGAGGTGGACGAAGCGGCGTCTTGGCGTGTTTTCTGCAGGTCCTCTTGTTTCCCCCGCCACTCATCCCACCAATTATTCCATTATAACCTTTCCTAACATCAATTTCGCTTACATTTCATACCTTTCTGTCGTCTCCTTAGCGCGGTGGTAGCGTTGCTACTTGCCAAGTAGGAGACTTAGGTTCGATTACCAGTACCGGCGTGGGGATTTTTCCACCGCCGGGGTGCACTCAGCCTCGTGAGGTCCCTGGGGGGCCAATTGAGGAGCTACTTGATGGAGAAGTAGCGGCTCCAGATCGTGAAGACCGCATTAACTGGCCAGGGGGGGGTTCGAAGCGCTGACCACGTCTCACCAACCAATACTGCACTTCATCCATGACATTTGTAATGGACCGAGATGGAGGACGCAGCGGCCGGGCGGTGGGCCAAAGCTCTTATTGAGCTGTGCCAAGGAGAGAGTTTCATACCATCTACTTCTTCACATTCATGCCTGGTTACGGGCCGACCCCCATAACAGGTTCTCCATTCTGTGGTTTCGTGCCGTTGGCTCCCCGACAGGCTTCAGAGTGTTTCGACTGAAAAGAGAAGAAGGTTTATTAAAATGCCAACACTGCAGCAGAATTCGGAAAGAAGCATTTTACAATTGCAGATGAGACATTATTTTACAAAGCATGTAAAGTAATGCTAAAAGAAGAATAAGAAAAAAAGCGTTGAGATATGCAAATGCATTGTGATACCAGGAAACGTTTGCAGCATCTGAAACTGTGTTCTGAGGGATCGCAAGTAATAATTGTTCAGTCCACATTTTATTTAAACCTGTGCATGACAAAGATGATAGTGCTAATATATTGTTTTACAAACTTGAAAATAAACATTTTTTAAATTTTATAGACAAGCATACTGGTAGAAAATTGCTCAGTGAGCGTACCATGGGTTTCGATCGACGAAATATGTGATGTTACAGGAAGATTTGTGGCTGATGTTATTGGAATATTGTCCGTTGTCGAACCTGGTAGAACATTTCTCGGACATCAGAAGCGTCAGCTGGTTTTGGAACACGATCAAAATAGTAATACTTCCGCTAAAGATAGGGGCTGGTACTGGAACAGCCTTGGTGAGTGTGTGTGAAACAGGATGCTCACGAAATAGAAAGTAGGCTAGTTAGGGAAAGGGGTAACACCTTGAACAGTTGGTAAATATTTAACACTCTAAAATTTCTTTCGATCATAGCTAACAATCAACACCCCCCCCTGCTGAAAAAAAAGAAGCAATATGACGGGGGGTAACAGAACAGCAGCCTCGGAGCTTGTATAGAAATAAGAAATATTTATGTCAGCAGAAAAAAAAACTCGAGATAACAATCCTGCCCGCATAGTGAATAATCATTCCAATACGTGACCTAGATTTGTGGTAATTATAATTGGGAAAATTCGAATTGCAATTTCGCGATATACTAGATAACAATGACCTTCTGATTCCTAAACATGCGACAAATATACAATACCTATGTACTATGAGACAAACACTACACCCCATACTTGCTAAACAACTAATACATATATTTAACTGGGGAAAAAATTACAGATAAATACTATTTTATAACCCATAACGACTTAAACTCCCATTTACAGCCACAGCTTATGAAATCAGCAATAACGCCCGCATTAAATCAGGCTCTATAGAAAAGCGTTTCATATAATTTCTTTTTAAAAAATACATGTACATTAGCAGGAAAGTATTTCAAGAAATAATCATAATTAGTCATAAAATATCTGGACTTGTACAAAAAAAAAACCGACAGAGACAAAACATGGATGGTTTACACGACAGTGAAACTAGTGAACATTCCTAATTAACACAAAATAAATATAAAGAGACAATTACCGATGATTTAAACCTCTCTTGAGGATAACAAGAATGGGAAATGCGAATAGATAAAAACGAAAAAAGCAGAATGTAGAATGCACACCACTAAATATTTAACTATTGGCACGATACCTACACACCAAGACAAAGAAAAAATACCTTTACAAATTACTTTCTAACGTAGCACCGGAGCAATCAGCTACCACAATTCTGTATTAAATAGAATACTAATAATTGCAATATGCTTAAATGACCATACACCAAACTATTACATTAATTTCAGCGGAAGGGAACAGACCAGCTGATTCCTGGCTACAATAACCACGCAAGTCTTTAACATTTACAATAAAATACTGATCAGAGGCTTTAACCAGAAATAACAATGAGTATTTAGAAACAAAACCTTGACCAACATTACAAAGATAAATATATAAATCGGTCTGATAGAGAGGCCTCTGAGCAAAATTAAGCGGTCTTTCACGCCCAATTTAGAATGGGACGCTAAGAACCACAGCAGTTAAAGAGCGTCCACAAATAACACGCCATTTACATTTCCATACAGACATACATGCAGACAGACAGACATGTATACAGACACACATACTTACATACATACAGAGATGCTTACGTACATGCACCCATTCATACAGATATGCATACAAACAGACATGCATACATACACCCACACAGACATACAGGCATACATAGAGACATGTATACATACATACACACATGCATACTTACATACATATACACATACAGACAAAGACATAGACATACAGACAGACACGCAGACATGCAAATACAAACATACATGCATACATACAAGCATACACCCATACATACAGACATGCATACATACACCCATACGTACATGCATACTTACACTCAGACATACAAATACAGACATACATACATACACACAGACATACAATCATGCATACATACATACAGACATGCATACATACATACATACATACATACAATGTATTCCACCCAAAACTTCGATAAAGCGATTGCGCGGGAAATATTGGTTTTTGAGGTCCCACTGAATCCAAAAATTGTATATTCAGAGAAAAAAGGTCAGTGGATTTGTATGTTCATATACCAGTATACACAATAACTAAAAAAAACAACAAAGAAACCAACAAAAACCTTGTGCCGGCAAATACCATTCGGTAAAGAAAGACATTTGGAATGTAACATGACAGAATTGTATTTTCTGTACTGCTTCCAGTTAGTAAGTAGAGGAAGTATTCGAATTCCTTAAAAAATCTATTTGTCGTTTAAAATACATGTTTTGAAGACCTCTCAACCAACGCATGTTCGAGGACAGTGTAGCTCAAAAACTCCGGTTTTTTGCTTCAATTTTAAGCTACTTCCAATTTCTCAAACTGGAAGCGACGTTTCGTTTCACTCTTATTGCTTTACTCAAGACAATGCAAAGAAAATAGAGATACAACGACAATTGCATGGCAATACATTATAAAAATCTATTTAACCTAGGGATTTCCACTAATTTCGATATTTGTAAGGAGCAATGGAATAACAACAACCTTGAATAGCATAAGCAAACAGCAGAAATAAAGCTTGATAGACATTTTTATGTTTATTTTGACTATCAAGATAGTTCAGTACATTTTTATACTTCCGCTAATGAATATTTCCTTCATACATCACACCGAAAGGAATACCTAGTACGGGATAACGGTTTGCCTACAGAATTATTGCACATCGACATCATTATTACAATAAAAGTACACAAAAGAGGAAGAAATGGAAATTCAATTCTTTTTGATATAGGTAAAACAACAACGCATTTTTAAATGATACAGCTTCAATCATCACTTCTAATCAGATATGCAATCAACACAAGAAACAATATTTAACATTCAATGCACTTAGTTATATTAACAGACTGCATCAGTGGTCGAGTGATTAGCGAGCTGACATCTCACCCAGAGACCCCGGGTTCGATTCCCAGGCTGAGGGTGTGGGAATATTTCTTTATCCGGAATTATTCCCTATCCCCCCTACAGAGTCTGGATATTATGAAGGATAGAATGAATATGCATGAGTATAGTAATATAGAATTTATTAACTTAACGTTCTAAACCTACAGTAATACGAGTGGGTCCATAGCTCAAAATCCCCCCGCCCTATATGACCACAGAAGTTAAAGGGCCTATACAAATCACGCAATGAAAAGATATTGTTATATCGCGATCACATGATTTTGACAAATAAATCAACTTCTTCTAATGACACAATTTAACACTGGCAAACATCTGGTATCAGCACCGACACGAAACAATACGGATCCAAGACTAGCATAAGAAGCACACAATATGAATGTTTTGTTCCAATCAGGCTCCATCAATAATATAGGTATATTGTAACACTCCTTCATGAGATGCATATAACTCAAACTATTTCTAAGGAGCACATAACATTCAAGAGTGATTGCTATTATATTTTTATATGCTCGCTTTATAACATGGAATATTTTTAGCGCCTTATGCAGATGATTATTATTAATTTGTCAAATTTCAGGGAAAATCACTACTGCAATCCAAGAGCAAACATAACATTTTGAATTTGTATGAGAGCTGTTATAATAACTTAAAGATAACTCCATGCCGGGCTGCAAACGTCATATATAATCACTCCACGATAGTCTTAAGAAACTCAACTCCTCAAAATGCTAGCGTAATAATAAGCAAGCGTGAAGGCTTTGACTATGTGTATAAAGCAACATTAGATTATTTAGTTAAGAAACTCAACAACCCAATTCTGATTCAAAGAATAGAATTGAGAGTCCATCAGAAAACAAAATACAGTAGCAACAAATGAAATTAAATGAACACTAAATCTTCATTCAAGACAAAAACCAAACTGCAATGCAATATTTCGATTTTATTAATCTATATTATTATTTCCTATTATAGTGGAAAGCACACCTCACACATTCGTTAGATATAAACTTTTAACATGTATGCTATATGATTCTTTAATTTCACAGTTCCTTAATTATTTTTCTGTTTCACGACTAATTTTGGTCAGTGAACATATTTACTAATTATTATTGGGCGTGAAAGACCGCTTAATTTTGCTCTCTATCAGGCTTGAGGTTCTTTTACGTGCCGTAAATCTACGACACGGGACCCACGGCTTTACTTCCCTGCCGAAGGAAGCCATTCTAAGGATTTTTACACCCGGAAAAATCCATCGTCCTCCGCCGGGTTTGAACCCGCGACCTTGGGTATATGAAGTCAGCATGGTAACCATTACACCACGGAGGGCGACGTATGTACGTAGGTATGTAAGTATATATATGTATGTATTGCTTGTCCAGATGCATATCTGTATGTATGTATGGGCGTATGTATGTGTATGCAAGCTTTCCCCTATTTTTTACTGTAAGTTCTTTTGTTTCTTTCATTGCTATACCCGCTTAAAACCTATGAAGGATTTTAAAGTAAATTTGACTTAGGGATAGCGCATATATTAAATGAGATTGTAAGTAAACCAAAGTTGCCTTTTTTCCGGTGTATGTTCTAAGATTCTAAATAATAGAGAAATTTAGCTTTATAACTTCAAAAAACATTGTTAAAATCGCTTGTGACCAATGAAGGTCACCTTTAGCGCGCTTCTTGTATATATGTTGAAGAATATACTAATCGTTGTTAACGGTCTTATTTTCGCACTTTAATTATTGATATGAGTATATATGCATTATAAAAAACAGTATTTTCAATGTAAGCAATTCGCTTTAAAGTGTATGCCTATAAGTTTCTTTGTAATTCATTTTACTATTCTTCGCATTTGAAGTTATCATTTAGCTACTAATCGGCATAAGTAGTGTGCTTAATTGAATAAAAAAGAATATTATCTGATATACCTACCACTCATGATTGTCGTGTAGTCCTCTGATATACAAATTCTATGTTTTTACGCTTATAATCAGCATCGTTAAGGGGAAGGTGACAATAGGTACATGAATTATTAGTTTATATAATAATACGATTTTTCGGTATTCATGCGCTGTACAATGCTGAACGCTGTTTTGTATGAGACATATACGTCAGCTGTAGGTATCTATGTATTTTACCGATAGCATCTCTCTTTACGGAAAACACCGGCGAATCCTGGTCGGCCCTTAGAGTTATTTTGGTAAACCCGTTTCATTGATAATTCTTCTTTCGTGTAAATGGCAGTGACGTGTTTTCCTGTACACAACATACTGCTTAACCGTTAATGAGTTTGAAGTGTAAAGTATATCTGTTTTGCGAAAAGATTAATGGAGCTTCTACATATTTTCTGAGGGGCGGGTATTTCTTCCTTGCAAGAAGTAAAAACCTCTCATGAATGGATTGGGGAATCGCCCCTGTGTTCTTTTATAACGTTATTAGCGTTTCTAGTACATCTATGATCAATGATTCATCCTTCATTTTTACATTTTATTTTATGTTATATACTCTTCTTAGTTTTCAGAGAAATAAGCTTTGCAATAATAGTTTGTTGAAAAATGGGTAGGAAAAGCCATGTGAATGGATAGTCAATCGAGTGAGGCCTCTTCAAAGATAAGCTAGGGCAAGAAGTACTTAAAATGCTAAATATGTGTGTGTGTGTGTCAAATGTATCAAACCGCTGCTACATTTTTCTCTGCGTGTGATGTCTGTTAATGGTGTGTTATTTATATATGCATTCCAGAGATTATTTGAATTTTTTTAAAGTTACATTGTATAAGAATTCCTTATAAGTCCTCTCATAAAAGAGGGTGATCGAATCTCTGTTGTTTTATAATGTTATTAGCTTGTTTTTAATGCTATTGATACATATGTATACACCTTTTTTTTTATTCAAATTGTATTCGTTGCGTGTTTTTGATGTATTCAACATAATTAGGTATTGTTGCAGTTTGGAATTGTGTTTCCTCTGTTCTTCATTGCCTGAGGCAAGTCAGATCATTTTGTTGTAGCAGTATGGTTCGTTTCTTCCCTTATCGTTTGTATTAGCCAAGAATGAGCGAGCATGCATATTTTTTATTCAGTGTTTGTGATAATAGGCTACTAAATATTCTCATTTGTTTTTAAATTATTTACTTATGCACAATCGTAAAGTCGTGTGATGAGTGCTTCAAGTTATAGCTTAATGCTGAGTGAAGCTGTAGGCTGTTCGAGCGATTTGAAGCAATGGTATTTGTTGTTTTTGGTATAGAACCGAAAGTTTTGCAGATACGAGTATTTTTTATATGCCAGGTCTGATAGCGCTTTTATTGTACCCAATTTTTAATCGTGATTTCTGTTTTAATTAATGTAATTGATATTTCTTGGATGTGTGATAGCGCAAATGTAATTCTTGTACTGGTTGGGAGAGTGTTTAATAAGTAAGATTAATGGCCTAATAATTCACCTTCATTTATATATTTATTCAAGCTATAAAGCGCTTTTAATTTCGGAGTTATAAAAACGGAGCCTTAATGGATTCGAGGCAAGTAGCTAGTGATAACTATTTATTTGTATCGATATTCAAAGTTGACGGAGGAGTATCCGTTTCACTTTTATTCGCTCTCGTTCTGTCCCATTCCTCCAAGAGTTATTCACCCATGGAATTAAAGCCCATCCGGTCAGGTATTGAAGCGGGTTCTTTAGGTTAAAAAGTACTTATAATCTTAAATGCATATGCTAAATACATCAATATACAGTTTTCCATGTTACTGGCCGCCTAATAGTTGAAGATTACGCTAGAATCTTGAATGTCCTCGAATCAATGACCTGCAATCAAATTTGTTCTCTCGAGTAATATTACCTGTGTTGAAAGTTTTGTCCCGTCTCGTGAGGATTAACTGTTCCCGAGATAACTATTTTTAAGGTGTTTTCGAGCCCCCCGAGCCTTCAGATGCATAAACATATATCTAAGTGATTTTTGCCTTAAGTTCAGTCATGCATTCAGTTTTCTTTTTCTGTTACACGGGATTGATAAGCGACCCTTGTTATTTCATGTTAAAACAATTCTATCAGTATTTATTGAATAGCTTATCAATCTGATTCGTTATTGAAAAGCGGAAGTAGGATAATCTATTTATGTTGCCCGACCTACTTCTAAAATAATTGCACACATGCTGTTTCCAGGTTCTTGGTCATTAGTAAATATACTCTTTTCACTTGTCAACGTTTGTATTCCTCTAAGTGCACTTTCAAAGGTGTTGTTTCAAGTGTTGTGTAAATGCGTTCTATTGTTTCAGGTCAAAGCGTACATGACTTATTTTTCACGTGTTGACCGATTTATATATTTATCTTTGTAATGTTGGTCAAGGTTTTGTTTCTAAATACTCATTGTTATTTCTGGTTAAAGCCTCTGATCAGTATTTTATTGTAAATGTTAAAGAGTTGCGTGGTTATTGTAGCCAGGAATCAGCTGGTCTGTTCCCTTCCGCTGAAATTAATGTAATAGTTTGGTGTATGGTCATTTAAGCATATTGCAATTATTAGTATTCTATTTAACACAGAATTGTGGTAGCTGATTGCTCCGGTGCTACGTTAGAAAGTAATTTGTAAAGGTATTTTTTCTTTGTCTTGGTGTGTAGGTATCGTGCCAATAGTTAAATATTTAGTGGTGTGCATTCTACATTCTGCTTTTTTCGTTTTTATCTATTCGCATTTCCCATTCTTGTTATCCTCAAGAGAGGTTTAAATCATCGGTAATTGTCTCTTTATATTTATTTTGTGTTAATTAGGAATGTTCGCTAGTTTCACTGTCGTGTAAGCCATCCATGTTTTGTCTCTGTCCGTTTTTTTTTTTGTACAAGTCCAGATATTTTATGACTAATTATGATTATTTCTTGAAATAATTTCCTGCTAATGTACATGTATTTTTTGAAAAGAAATTATATGAAACGCTTTTCTATAGAGCTTGATTTAATGCGGGCGTTATTGCTGTTTTCATAAGCTGTGGCTGTAAATGGGAGTTTAAATCGTTATGGGTTATAAAATAGTGTTTATCTGTAATTATTTCCCCAACTAAATATATGTATTAGTTGTTTAGCAAGTATGGGGTGTAGTGTTTGTCTCATAGTACATAGGTATTGTATATTTGTCGCATGTTTAGGAATCAGAAGGTCATTTTTATCTAGTATATCGCGAAATTGCAATTCGAATTTTCCCAATTATAATTACCACAAATCTAGGTCATGTATTGGAATGATTATTCACTATGCGGGCAGGATTGTTATCTCGAGTTTTTTTTCTGCTGACATAAATATTTCTTATTTCTATACAAGCTCCGAGGCAGCTGTTCTGTTACCCCCGTCATATTGCTTCTTTTTTTTCAGCAGGGGGGGGGTGTTGATTGTTAGCTATGATCGAAAGAAATTTTAGAGTGTTAAATATTTACCAACTGTTCAAGGTCTTACCCCTTTCCCTAACTAGCCTACTTTCTATTTCGCGAGCATCCTGTTTCACACACACTCACCTGTACCAGCCCCTATCTTTAGCGGAAGTATTACTATTTTGATAGTGTTCCAAAACCAGCTATACAATTGTTTGTGAACCAGCTTTCACACTCTACTGAGCTCTTTGTATCTTTTGTGGCCAAATACTACTGTATGATTGCAGAATGTGATACTTTTCATTACTGAATTCGAACCGTGCATGTTAAAGCGGGGGGACAAATCAAGAGTACATATTAGTCAGAGTGCGGTACCCAAGCCTTCCGCGGTCAAATAAATAGCCCTGAAGCCTCCCGGAGCCTTTAAGGTCCCTAATTACATAACCCTCAAGCCTCCTCAAAGCAGGTAGCCTCCCGGTCGAAACAGGTAACAGTTGCAGTTTGGTGTTTATTATATTTCATTATTATACTAGTTTTGATGGCCTTTTACGTATATCTTCCGTAGCTTTTCTCTTCGGATCACAAAGTACTTTCTGTCTCTGAATTTTGTCACTAGGTGGTGCCGCGTGGTTATGGTCCTCTTGAATATCCAGAACATCTATTCCTTAAATGGAAAAGGTTTTAATAAAACCTTTGCAACTTTTAACATTACAAGCCTATCGCGCTCCCCCACTTTTTAAACGCTTCCGGAATCCGAAAGTGTAACCGTTCCGAAGTAGACTTTTCCTTCCTGTCCTATTCACCGTAATTTCAGTCTCGTCGGAAAACATGTTAACTTAGAACTAATTTACCGTACATTGAAAGATATCAAGGAAGAAATTAGGCATACCCATTCCACCCCACCTGCTTGGGGGTTGTTACCTGCTAAGCTTACCTGGGTACGGGAGGCTTCGGTCCTGCGCTCATTAGCCATACTACTTGCTTTGCTCACAGCCTTCACAGAGTAGCAGAAGTAGTTCGAGATTATTACAAAGATGTAGACGATTTTTTAACCAGTACGAAAAAAAATATTTCTCAAAGCTCCATCTAGGGTAATATTAAAACTTAAAGAATTATTTCCTGACATTCCATTGCCTCCACAGCCACACGATGGGATATTTGGCTAGAAGAAGCGAACTGTTATGCAAAATAAAATAATCAGATTGCTATCAATGGCTTTGATAGCAAAGATAGTGTTGCCTTTAGAAAATTGACGCTTGACAGTTTTCCCACGTATCTTCTGGTGTTTGCTGGACGTAGCTCTTGTTTTTTTTAACACAAATCTTTCACAATGAAATCGCTCTGCACCATCTTTAGAGGGAAACTGAATATTCTTCACGCACCCTCCTTCTCTCGGGGCTGGAGGAATTCTTTTTCATTTTGTCTAAACTCCGTCATAAACCCAGGTCATGTCGTTCCGAACGACGCGTCGAGTACTCCACTTTGTAAGGAAAGTTTCAGGCAGAGCTGTTATACAAGAAATCTCGTTTTTGATACGTCACGTGGATCAAGTTCATTTGTTTTTGGCCAAGTGGGAAACAATATGGGCGTTCTTAAAGCCAGTTTTTATATACTTGCATTTTGTATATTATACCTACAATTTTATATACCTATGTTTTTGGCATATTCAGAATATGATTTTCGCAAATATTACCGCTCTTTACCGCTTTGACTCAAAAATCACATAACATTTTAAAAACAATTCTCACTCCTCTAAGATAATATGACACCATACAAAAGTATTCCGTAAACAACGAATCCGTTGCGTAAATAGTCAGAGATTAATACTTAATTACTTAAGTGCAACAAACACGACTATGTTTTATTTTATTATATTACAGAGTGTAAAACATGGCAATTTATAAGTTTAGTGTACATTTTTAACACGATTTTAGCGGTTAAGTATAGTATAAAACTCTTTGTGCATAGAAATTATTTCATAGATAGTGCGGGACAACAAAGTTTCTTAAAGCAGAAAAAGAAAACTATCCTTATTCTTGTGTAAATGTGTAATAATACCCATACCTATAGTAGATAATAAAAATATACCTTCAAATAACCTTAAACGATATTCCTGTAAATAGCTCAGTCCTCATGTCCTTTATTTAAGCAAATAATCTATTACTCTCATCCTGAAGTCTTGGGCCTTACTAAGGTGCCAAAGAATTTCTTGCTCTATATCTAGAGTTCCGAAATTAATTTCTGATTAGTTATGGCCTTTCTTAAATAAGTTTTAGTCCGTTTCAAGATGCTCACATCATGTTTGCTCGTTACAGATATCACAGGAGCGTCAGAATTAATTTTAAGTATTGCTTTTGTATTCAATTTCTGAATTTCATTGTTAAATATATAAGATAACAATAGGTGGGCTGGAATATATTTACACGATCAGAACAAACATTTTTTAGCTTGTTCTTAAGTTGTTATCCATAGATGAGCTTAGGACGAATTGGTTTAAATGGTGTTTTGGAAACTGGCAATGGAAAGTGTTAAATTTAGTTTGCTCAAGAGATTACACTAAATTGCCGAAATTCTCAGATCCAGCAATACATCAAGCATTTCATAGTCAACTCTTTTTTTAACCTGGTTGGCAACTATCGTATTAGAAGACAAAGCACTACATCCCTCTTCAATCGTTTAATTATCTTGTTTCTTCTTTGTTTCGTGGGTCCTTAGAGCGGTGGTAGCGTTGCTGCTTGCCAAGCGGGAGACCTGCGTTCGATTCCCAGTACTAGCAAGGGGATTTTTCCCCCGCTGGGAGGCTGTACTCCCTGGGGGCCAATTGAGGAGCTACTTGTAGCTTGTCTCATGCAGCGGCCGGGCGATAGGGCAAGGCTCTTAATGAGCTGTGCCAAGGAGTCAGCAGTCTTCGTTTCGTAATCGGCTTAGCCTCCCGTATTTGTAGGACTGGCACCCCCTAGGACTTATAAGCCAATGCTCAGCTGTCAGAAGCCTGTTGGGGAGCCTACGGCATGAAACCACAGAATGGAGAGCCTGTTACGGCCCGTAGGCATGAACATGAGTAAGTGGATGATATAAAATGTAAGCGAAATTGATGATAGGAAAGGTGATAATGGAGCAAGTGGTGGATTGATTGGCGGGGGAAACCGGAGAAAACCCGCCCAGACGCGGGCGTTTGGGATCGAACCCGGGCCGCCTAGATGGGAGGCAAGCGGTCAAACCACTCTCACACGGCTCCGCCGTCCTGTTACTTCTTAAGGACCTGATATTCTCTAGTGCAATCACAGAAACAGAAATTCTAGAATATAAACAGAAGAACAAATATTAAATACTATTCAATACATACACATATTTATATGAGCGACTGAACTGATTCCATTTGTCAGACTTAATGAACTGCTCTTTTCAGTTAAGAATGATACTTTTTATAACCATAGCTGTCCGATAATGAAAACTCCAGCGGAGTCTGACAACCTTGCTCTTTCAACAACTCTGCTCGCCGTGAGGAACGAATGAAAGACAAATAAACAATTAGCAGTAAGAAGAAGAGCCAGATAGAGTTGCTGGGCGTAGACGTGTACAAAGATAAAAATATCTTAGAATCACCTGAAGAGATTTTTATGTCCCAACATAAAGGTCTGCATAAGCATATGTTTGGCTAATCAGTTTATTTTCATCAATTTTCCGCTCTTTAAATTAGAAATTACGACGTTAGCTAAACTCTTAGCAGTCTTAATAGAAGAAACAGGACCCGTTCTTAGGCTTTTACTTTTGTACAGTACTTCACAATTACACACAAACCCGCCTCTATTGTGCGAGGGTAGCGCGTCTGTCTCTCATTCGAGAGGTTCTAATTCAAATCTCGGTTAGGGTGAGTTACCCGGATGAAATTTTCCCCGGTTTCTATCTTATACATAGAAGACGAATGTTGAATAACTTTAAGTGGATCCTGGCTGTTTAAGCATCGTTTCACGGATTCCGTTCATGACCTCTCAGGTTATAGGACGTTAAAATCATACTCAAATGTGATTTTACTGAAACCACTGTAATCTCCTCAGCTTGAACAGAATCGTATTCGAGGATTGGAATCTCCTGAGTCACAGTACCTAGAGGCACAGCCTGAATTAAATAACTTTGTATGTTACCAGCGGTGGCTCTAAAAGCATTCACAACCTCTAAATGGTACCTCATGAAAAATTATTCCGGAGCCAGTAAATCAATAGTAGAGAAATAATTCACTTTATTAAATGAACATGGGTTTCTCTATGAGCTCTAAATAACAATTCTTGTATGCCCAAATAGCAAATAACACCTTCAAACTCCCTACAACTTTAAATATTATTCCATTGTGTCTAAGTGTGTCCCTCTGAAACTGTATGATTTATAACACATCGTCCTAAAATGTGAAAAGTCTCTGCACATTTAATATGGTTTTCCGATGCCACGTGTTTCTTGCCTTTCTTTAAAAAAATCTTATGTGTTGCATTCACAAGATTTTCTCTACCTGCTCTGTAAATAAACTATTCTTACAAAATATTATTCCTTTATCTAAATCATACTATTTGAGAAACGTATCAGCAGAAATTGTCTTACCACTTGCTTCCTTCTAAGAAGAAGGGAAATAAGGGAGTTTACTAGGCTAAAGCGATAGCCAAATCTTTTAAAACTGGTCGATATGTGAACAATTGGAGTTTGGTCCGCGTTGCATCGCCAGTAAAACAAAAGAGACATGAAATGTAAGGTGAACCCGTTTGAGAAAAGTTAACATAGTTTAAAACTGAAACCAATAACAACGGGTATTTGGGGAGTGGTCAAATCTACAGCAAAAATGTACCTGACATAAATAAAATATGTGATTTAACGAGACCTAAGTTCTCTGTGCTGTAAGTTTTCGTCTATATCTTGCGGTTTACCAGCTATGCAAAATTCAATCACAACGAACTAACAGGTCTTCTGAAGCTATTCCCAGAAAACTCAATATATATATATATATATATATATATATATATATACATTTTTTGTGATGTAAATACAATATATTAAAGGACCTTCTAAGAGCAAGATTTGGCAACTGCGCCAGAAGTACACCTCGTAATCCCAAACTTTAAAGTCACACAACCTTTAGCAGAGAAGTGGGGCAGGGCTATCATATCATACCGAAAAATACTCCATCTGTGGTAACTGTGTTAGTGAAAGCACGTTTTTCACGCCAGTGATGGTGTAGTTTATGTTTCACTGGTTAAAAACACATTAAGCATCCTTAAAGTATTAAAACCTTACCTTGATTTTCTTAAGCCCATAATAGAGTTACATCAATGGAACTGCAAGCAGATCAGCGGTGTCTTTGTCTTCTTCGAAAGCACTTAATTCGGAGTCGTCCCCTTTGATCCATTAAGTTAATGATAATGGACTTCATTTTTCCTTCCCTGGCAATTTCTTTGTTGAAATCCTCCTCCAGAAGCCGTTCTGCATGCCTGACTCGTAAAATCCAGTAGCTTTGAGCTATCTGCTTATTGCCTTGTGCATAAGCTTTTCTGCATCCGTTAACTTGAACGTAGTATTTCTATCGGTGATTGAGAATGAATCACTTCACGTTTGTTAATTAAAAAATAACTTATCCCAGCTTTGATGGACATGTTCACACACTCGTATCACAAAGAGAATCATAATAATGTCTTTGTTTATTAACAAGATTTTAGATCGAGTTTGAAAAACAACTTAACTGTTCCGTTCACTTTAATAATAAAATAGCACACCACTACTATGAAAACCAACTGAATCTTAACCCATTCCTTTTCAAATTGCGTGGTTTGTGTACCATACTGCATTATATGTTTATATTTGAGATTAGAGTTGTGAGGAAGGATTTAGTTTTTCAGCCTAACTATGTTATACCTCATGGATGTTGAGTGGCGAGGACCACGTGAAGTTAAAATGTGCATAGCTAAGAGTTCTAAGTATCGTTGAGACACGATTTTATATACCCATGATCAGAAAATAAACGTCTGTAATTATAACATTGGCACCTATCATTTGCTAATATTTATCCGAGCGTAATTAGTGAAGAAAATGTTCTCAGTACAGACAAGTAAGATGTGTGTCAGAAGCGACAGCGTAGGTAGGAGGGGAAAGTATATGATTCACTGGAGATATCAGTACGGCCCGCCTTCACATGGCTTTAACTTTTGTGAACATTATAGTCAGTAGTATTACCGCAAATTTACTTGGTTAAAGAAGTATGTTAGTCCCCAGCTGAGGTTGTCCGGCTCCAATAGAGGTGCTATCCTCAACACCTCATAATTTTAATGAAATAATGGTGGAAAAGTGGTTAATTATAGTGAACGTAGAAGAAGGGTCATGCATGACTCTTGGGGATTTTATCAGAGCGTTCCGAGGTAGTTTCGGCTGCGACTGTTCTTCTTCTGGTACATCAGGGCGTGGTTATAATAATAAATCCTGGAATAATTAAACAGTAACACTCACCACCCGTTTAACATAATTTTATTTTTCCGTATGTTCATTTTCGCGGGGCCACTATTTGATATCTCGTCGGAAATATGGTTTTCACTACTTGAGGGTGTCAAATAATACTTGAGCCCGAAGCGCTGAGAATTCCTATATCATTAATTGCTTGGCAGTCAACAGTCCTCAGTCACTTTCCAAATCACTTTCATCAATTATTATCCAACACAGGTATGATGCCAACCCCATACCAGAGAGTATAAAGCATTTTAATTGCTTTGTTTAACATTTGTCGCAGCTAGTAATAAATATTGCACTAAAGAATACTACATGCCAACTACCTGGAAAGAAATATAAATATGTAGTCGGTCTACTATGCACTGGGGCATATACCTTGCTCTAAACATCTGCAACAATACTGATAATAATGCCGAAGTGATGCTCATTTTGTGGTGGATGCACCATTTCAAAACTTTCTCATAACTAAGGCTCGGAAGCTGGAAACATAATGCTTGAAATTAGGCATGGACATCGTTACATCTGCCATTCTTGATGAAAAGTGGGTTTCATATTCTCCGAAATTGTGTTATTTTTTTGTCTCAATATACATTAATACTCTCTTTCTCTCTCTCTCTCTCTCTCTCTCTCTCTCTCTCTCTCTCTCTCTCTCTCACACACACATACTAGAAGTCTTACCTTGTAGCAGATGCTGGAAATGTTGAATTTCTGCTCTCAAACAGGCAGCATATCTCGTGAAAATGTGGCTCATTTGCCGAAGCTGAGTAGCAGGAATTCTTCTGATTCTTGCGTGATATCTTCACAAAGTTCTGGTAGCGTAGCAGGGTTTATCTTTCAAAGAACGCCATAAACCTTACTTCTACAGGTCGGGGAAACCAGGGGGCCTCAAATCAACATTTGCAATTCCGCCAAGAAACAGCTATGTTATTTAACTTAACTTAAATTATTTGCTGATGCAAAATGTTGTGTCAACCAACCATAAGATTTTTTCTTTTTCCGAAGAGACAAAAAATGGTCCAATGATTGTTCTCGGATATCGCCCTGCATTAATTGTTTCATTAAAAAAAATGGATCCTATAATTTTTCTAGCACTTATGGCAAGTAACATGCGTCAATGAACCTTCGAGCGGGAATTGATGCCCCGAAGTCCCGCTAGATGGCTACGGAAAAGCAGAGGGGAGAAAATCCGCGAGTGCTCACCAAATACAGGTGTTTCAAAACGACACCAAACGAAGATGTGGACCTTGTTGGTCATACCGTACGTGATACGTAAATATAATTTTCAGCTCTAAATTCGGCACATACAAAAACTGCCATAAAATCACCATGGATTCGCCAGTCGTACATAACCAAATGGCACGTGCCTGGCCCACTCCAAGAGAGATGCCGGCTGGTAGCGAAGGTCCCAGTCGCATGGTGTAGGGGTGGTTTGATAGACACGCCGGCGCGGCATTGGTCACCTTAGTAATGGAAAACCTAGCATGTGGGTTTCGTTATGTGTTTCGTATAAACACCTTCTGAGGTTGTTTGCGTGGCGTATGACAACCGTTGTTCCTTCGCTGCCTAATTCCAAATGTGTGCGATTTTTAAACACACATAAAACTTTAAATCGAAGAGTTTGAAAGTTGTGACATCAAGTTTCGGACAAGTCAAAGTGTAAGCCAATCAACTGCTATCTTCGTTTGGTGTCGTTTTGAAACGGCCTGTATATAATAAATAAATAAATACATACATGCACTTAAATTCCACTTAATTTTTTTTTTACAGCCAAACGCTATTTTTACTTTCTATACACGTAATATGTAGATAGGTATAGAGAACGTATTGCATTCCAACCAAAAATTCGATACCGAGGTTTCACCGGAAATAAGAGTTTTCAGGGTCCCCTGTAACAAAAAAATCATTTTTAGAAAAAGCCCGTGTGCGTATGTGTGGGTCCATGTGTCTGTGAACACGCGGTAACTCAAAAATGAAAACTCGGTAAAATACCAAACTTGGTATATAAGTTTAGTATGTTCAAGGATGCACATGAACATTTTTAGGAAAATCCCCCGCGCCAAATTACCTTTTAAGTGCAAAAATGTTCAAAACTTTTGATTTCCTCAAAAATGGCTTTAACGATTTTGATTAAAATACCGTATATTAAAGACTTTACACGGCAAATTAAACATGAATCTTTAATTTTCTGAGAAGAGCCTTTGAAGACCTCTTTATTCTGGATGAATTGTGCTGGATTTTGCATAACCAGTGAACTGTAATAGATAGACAAATACTTATTACACAAAATATGTAGATCTTATTGAAACATCCAATTTATGTCATGTACATATTATTCATGGAGTTGACCATTTTTGAGATATTCCATGTTATTGTTTTCAATTTTAAAATACTTTAAACTTTTCACATACAAGAATTTGCAACTCCTGGTAATGCCAAGAAACGGATTTCATCCCCATGTCAACCAGCTTTTAAAAATGTTACTATCTTTTTAGTCAAGTATATTCCATATTTCCCTTCTACTTAAAAGAAAGCATTTTGGTAATGCTTATCTCGATTAGCATGGAGTAGATAGAAGAATGAGGTTTTTAACAATAATTTGTTATAGAGATGTAGAGAAAGTAAAGTGAATTGGGCACATCAGATTTTTCAAATGCAAAGCTAAACATCTCTTCTTAGTAATAGGAGGTTATGGAGTTTTAAAACACACAATGCGAAAAATGTTCCGAATAGAATGATTCTCTTCGGTCATACACCTCTGACCTTAATCTTAATCCATACAGTGATTGCCCGTTTGAGTTGGAAAACAGGATTAAGACATAGGCGAAAGAAGGTGAAGAAAACCATTCCTTTAAGATCTACAACAGGGCCTAATAAGATCAATGTTAAAAAGGCAAACAGGAGCAATAAAACTCAGCATTTTCTGGTCTACAGTGGCAAAAAATGAAACCAGATTATGGTGAGCCTAGTGTTCGGACACTCGAAAAGAAAAGCATTTTCCTTAAAATGCCGAACCTTAGTATAGCACAGTACACTCGTCAGGGGGAGGGGGGACTCGCCGGCAAACCTGAGGTTACTGTACCTAAGCCCCTCGAGGGAGGAATAAGGTGAGAGAATACACCGAGTGGCCGGATGCACGAGCGAGGACACAGCAACGACAGGCTCTCTATTGTTTCCAGATTAAAGCACTCCGATAGTCGAAAAGATAGACCGGGGCCTCCCGCCCCGAATAGGGTGTAATGTCCTCATCAGGAATAGCATCCCGACAATCAGAAATCGGGGAACGGCGAAATTTACTTAGAGCATCCTTTTTACCTGCCACGCCGCACCGATTACCAGCCACGGCACTTCCAACCCTGAAAGAATCCACAAGATGAAGGAAATTACAATGGAAACGACATGGAGGGACAAGAAATTCGGGGATGAAAGAAACGTACCCAATATTTCCCTGAAGACCCGGAGTTATCCCGAAAAAAACCTATAGCTCAGATAGGCTGGCCACGGGAAGCGAAACCGGATCTTCCGAATACGGGCCATAGACGAAATTGCCTGAGCTATCCCGCTCGGTACGGGGGTCCAAAATGAATATGTATTATAAGTGTTGGGCCTAGTCTTAGGACATTCGGAAAAAAAAAGTTTTTCTTCAAATTCCGAGCCTCAGTAAAACAACGAGCTTCGTATCCCATCACACAGATTGCCTTAGAACCAGCCGAACTCAGCAAGGATGTATTGATTTGTTTAAAATAATTGATGGCCCACCCGTTTTTACGAGAACCAGTTCAATTGCTCTAAAATTTCAACCAACTTAGCTGAGATCTTTACCATATATATTTAACATAAGTAATACTAATAAATATATTTTAACGGTATTTTCAACAAAATAACTTTTAAATGGTGGAAAAGAATCTGTATAAAGTATTCCACGTAATCCACATTTGAAGGTTTCAAATTTTAAATTTTGCAAATCGTTCTTCAAATATTACAGTTTTATAACGTTAAAATCTTTTTGAAAACAATATAACCAATTAGATTACACTCTAAATTTTCTAAAAATCAATCCTGTATTAAATAAATTATTGAAGTTCCAAATTCAAAAGTATGCTTAACGTCAAGAAAATGTTCTCTAAATTCCTTTGCTAAGTTTAAAAACCTAGACTGAAAATCAGAAAGAAATTGAATAAAAAATGCAGTAAAGGTGTATGAAACATATCTACATCAAATTTTAAAACTTCACAAGGTATTTGCTAACACTTAGGTACAGCCAATTAAACGTCAAGTTTTGGGTATTTAATAGCCTAAAGGAAAAAGTTACAATTGAAGCTTAATTTTATGGGCACATTCAATTTGAGGAGTATGCTAATCCGATGGATCATTTTATATTTTACACGGGCCAACAGATTAAATCCAAAACTTTGGTTTGGTAAATTGGTGTGGTTAAAATTCTTTGTCTTCGCCAGTACAATTTTTATTTACTTTTTCTTTTATATGTAGAAGAAGTACATCGCAAAAACTGATACTTAGATTACACCTAAAATATATGTTGAGAAGTTCCCCGAACCACCTCCACCACCACCAAGAAAAGTAAAGGGTCCGTATGTGTGCGCGTGCGTGAAAATGCTTACCTCGAACGAAAAGTGAACTGAAAATCTTCACCATCTTGGGACAAACATTCAATAACTAAGCTTTGCCTTAATACCAGGAACAATCAAGGTATAGTACCATTAGTTTATGAGAGCCCAAATTCTTAAGTAATTACATAGTATTTCATTCCTTTATACGTGGACAATGTGGACGTAAGCAAAAACAAAATGTAGTTATGCCAGCGTATATTGCGTATTTTGCACATTCCCACATAAAAATACATATTTAGCTGTTTCTTTACTTAATCAGTTATATTTATGTTATATATTGAGTTATTATATTTATATTTTCCTTTTTAAAAAGATAACAAATAATTGGAATCAATGAGTCTCATAACTTCCAAATTTTAATTGATAGCAATCCTGACTGCACTACTTTCCTCATCATATGCAGGATCTCAATGGTGAAGAGTTACAGCCTCCGGACGGCATAGCTTCAAGAAAAATGGTCTTCAGCAAGTATAACTGTATATTTTGCTATGTGGAAAGATCATTTTCTTCACACAATAACATTTTAACGGACAACAGAATGCCGTTTGCAACAGAAAATGTGTAGAAGTACCTCATTCTGCACCGTGAAAGGAAATTGTACATAAACTGTGTTATACACTCATTCTTAATTTCTGTAATTTTGTTTATGAAGAGTGGTTTATTTATTATGCAAGTTTTGCCACTGCCTGTTTAACCAACAACAAAATAGTACTATGAGAACTCGGAAATTAAAATTTGTGAATATCAATTTAAAATAACAAGTATAGAGTAAGTAGTATGCCACAATAAAATAAATTGTGAATAAAATAAATTAAAGGACCAGTGAGTGAAATAAATTAATTTTCATTTCAAGCACCGACTTGTATTATCAATTTAACGATTTATTAGTATTTAAATTACATATTCACTTAATAGTACATATTTCAGTCAATATTTAGGTTTCAGGAATGAAAATAGTATTATTGATATTTTAAAAGTTCAAGGGCTGTCAAAAAACAGTATATGCTCCACATGTAAAAGTCCTGGGAGACAAAAATTGCCTTTAAATCCTGCATTATAATGTACCTGCTGTTTTCTAAACTATAGTTTGAAAGTTAATCTGAATATTCAAAACTTAATGCAATACACAAATATATACTAGAAAGCTGAAAATGTTGCTGAAGTTTCATAAAGCTTTTGTTAACAGATAACAAACATGGAATGTTTTATTAAAGCATTGGTTCTTTAAATAAAAAAATGAAATGTATCCAGAAGCAACAAAAGTTTACAAATGTAAGTTTTACACTGGATGTAATTTTTTTCTTCTTTGTATTAAAAATATTGAAAATTCAATTCTTGTTGCTTTTCTAAGTGTTTCTGTGGTATTGCAACAAATTTAGTCAAATTACTAAACAAACAAAAAATGCATGACAATTTCGATTTCGAAGCACCCATATTTTAAAACAAATATTGAATAACTCAAACGCAATTAGAAACGTACTATAGATCAGCTATTTTTGGAGAGCAATGCCATTTTATACCTCTGAGTTCATAAAAAATGAATTCTCTAAACTGATGAAGGTACTCGAAGAAATCTCACAGAATGGCATACTGATGAACATCACACAAGCAAATCACTATCGCAATATGGAAAACTCACGAAAAATATTTAAAAATGTGCTGTC
The DNA here is from genome assembly GCA_030762935.1 of Hymenopus coronatus. Classification (NCBI taxonomy): domain Eukaryota; kingdom Metazoa; phylum Arthropoda; class Insecta; order Mantodea; family Hymenopodidae; genus Hymenopus; species Hymenopus coronatus. Next base: position 6,103,923 of record JAUKNX010000032.1, on the reverse strand, counting down.
GCAGTATGAGAAACATATATACTGACAAATAATACTTACCGATGTGACAAATAATATCTATACACACAGAAAAAATATCTCATAGTATGGGAAACTGATAGAAATTTAACAACTTTATCTTTAACAAATTACTCCCATAATATGGGAAATGGATAAACACTTCTCAAACAAAAAAATATCACAGTGTGGAAAACTGATTAACAGCAATCAAACAAATTACGTCGTAGTATGGAAAAATTATTCGTTTTAAATCTGATGAATGTCTAAAGCTCCCACTACAAGTTCTTCGCCAAATGATTACAATTGTGTTTTTTCAAATGAAACAACCGTGTATAGCTCTTATCACAATTTTGGCATTGGTACGGCTTCTTACCCTCATGAATCAAGTTATGAATTTTCAAATTTGACAACTGAGTAAAGCTCTTATCACAAGTTTTACACTGCTGTGGCTTCTTTCCCTCATGAATTAAATTATGTCTTTTCAAGTTTGACAAATGACTAAAGGTTTTACCACAAGTTTTACAATTGAGGGGCTTCTTACCCTCATGAATCAAATTATGACTTTTCAAATTTGACAACTGAGTAAAGCCCTTTTCACATATTCTGCATTGATATGGCTTCTTACCCTCATGAATCAAATTATGTCTATTCAAATTTGACAACTGAGTAAAGCTCTTATCACAAGTTTTACACTGGTGTGGCTTCTTTCCCTCATGAATTAAATTATGTGTTTTCAAATGTGACAACAGAGTAAAGCTCTTATCGCATGCTTTACACTGGTGTGGCTTCTTACCCTCGTGAAACAAATTATGTGTTTTGAAGTTTGACAAATGACTAAAGGTTTTACCACAAGTTTTACACTTGAGGGGCTTCTTACCCTCATGAATCAAATTATGTCTATTCAAATTTGACAACTGAGTAAAGCCCTTTTCACATATTCTGCATTGATATGGCTTCTTACCCTCATGAATCAAATTATGTCTATTCAAATTTGACAACTGAAAAAAGCCCTTTTCACATATTCTGCATTGATATGGCTTCTTACCCTCATGAATCAAAAGATGGATTTTCAAATGTGACAAATAAATAAAGCTTTTGTCACAAATGTTGCACGCGTGAGGTTTTTTGCCCTGCTGTGTTAATGCTGACACATATTTTAAGCTCAAATGGTCGTAATTCCCTTCTCCAGTTGGTTCTTCTGTGACATAACATCCCTTACTTTTACGTTCAGGAAGATCTACTTCGTTGTAGAAGCTCATGTCCCTTTTTGAGGCTCCAGCAGAAGGTGACACAGAACTGTCATCAGATAGTTGTTTCATCGATCTGAAAGCATTAAGCACAATCGCAAAAAATATATTTCATAAACTGTGTGCTTTATTAAGATGCACATTGGAAGTTTTAATAGCCTTTATGGTTTATCAGTAAGCACATTCAGAACCCAGAGAACTTCAGAGGGTACTCAAAGAAAAGATAGGCAATGAAAGTCATTAGTAACCATAAGAATGTATTAAACTTATGACATTTAAATCAAAACTATAAAGACATTTTTGAGAAATTTAAAAATTAGTTCAGTTTTTTTTTTCATGCAAGAGGTGGGAAATCCGGAACATAAATGCTAAGTTTGGAATTTGTCCTAATTTTAACGTATGTGTTAGTCTCTCCATAGGTTCACGCACATAATTTTTCAAAAAAAAATTCTTAGTTTTCTTTTCAGGAGACCTCAAAATATTTACAGTGAAATCCTGATTAGTGGCTTCTGGATGGAATAAAATGATTTCTCTATTTGCTATAGCTATGTAAAGGAAGCAAGTAGTAGGTATATAGGTAAAAACATTTTGTGTTTTAACTGGGTGTAAATTTTTATGGTAGTAATTTTCATTGTTCATTTTGAAACGGAATGAAAAACCATACTGTACACCCAGGGACGAAGCAGCAATAACAACAAAAACAGATTCCGTGTGAATTCCGGTGTACAAAAATGTGCTGATGCTGTTATTGTGCTTTGGTGCGTTTCTCTATTTGATGTTGGGGGAAAGGTTTCACCATTTGGGTCCTATGCCAATCTTCTATTCGTTTATAATCAAATGCAGAACAAGTAATAACCAAGAACAAAGGGCGTGACTGTGTTGAGTAGTGCAATGGGAAGGATAAGGAGAATGTTTAACTCAAGTGGAATGATTGTAAACGCCACCTCGATTTATTTATTTATTTGACCATTTAGATCCCATTTTTCTGCGTAACGAAAACATGCTTTAAGAATGTTGTCTACTTGGTATATTTTGTGTATATCGAGCTATAATTTAAAGCGACTTACTTTGTAATTAAATGGAATGATTCTAAATAAGCATGTGCAGTAAGATAATACACATATTATAAATCATAAATTTGCTTCATTCCTCATCCCCTTTCCCCCAAAAAATATGTTTCTTTGTTTGAAAAGGATTATCAATTTGATTTTTCCTCCTTTTCTCAACAACAGCTAGCAATATAATCAAATTGAGTTAATACGCATTTTGAATTATATGTTTTAATAAATCTAAAATGCCTGGGCCTGTGTTTTGCCTCCGCCATCGCGGAACAGAGAACTAGCGCATGTAACCAGTCATGCCTTGCTATAACTGACAGGCGTTTAAAATGGGGGTGTGGCAGAGCAGAATTGCCCTTCGCCAAACAACCAAAGCAGCTGTCCATCATATTGGTACGTTTCCGTGCACCAGACTGAATCAGTCGGAGTGTATCTTGGTAACAGCTGTGTTCAAAAGGCACATCCAGGAACTGAAGAATGCCCCGTGGCTGGGTGCGCAACGGTCAATTTATAAGCTGCTGAACGCAAAATAAGGTTTCGAAGACAGATGTGTTTAAAAGGCACCGCTTCCACTCATAATTTCACCGTAGCATTACTTGTCATCTTTATGTTATTAATTCTATGACTAGAGATGGATAACATAACATTGCAAAAATATAATGTTAGCATTTGAAGTTTTGGGCATATCTATGCACATAAGAACATAATTCTACTAAGTCATTTCTTTTAAATAAGTGAAGAAATAAATGCATACGATCACTCACTGCCTTCTAAAACTAAACCACATAAAAATAAGCAGAAATAACATTAGGTGTACGGACCCTCAGCACGTATAACGGCCCTTAATCTTCAGGACACGGATAAGATTAAATCTCTGCAGTAATATAGACGAGAATTTGTGTCCACAAGCCATCGTTCATCCTTTGCGCATCTGTAGGGAAACTCGAGCGCAGCTCCGTTTTTACCTTACATTGCCAATAGGGTTCAAACCTGGTGAACAGGGAGACCTGCCATTCTAATAGCCTGCCTTTCTGAGAACCAAATTGACACCTTTAGACATGCATGTTATTCCAATCGCGGTCGGTATTGTACTCTGTAAACCCAAGGTGAAAATATCTATGCAAATTGTCAAATGTTGAAAAATGTTTTACAATGTCGGACAAAGTTTCGCAATACCTGGTAAGACTTGTCAATGTCATGAATGAAAATTTACACAACCTTTTGCCATACTGAACCTCTTCAGAACACTGTGGTAATTTATCACGTGCAAAGTCATTTACTATTAGCGCCATGCCATAACAATCTGCAATGAAATATTATTCTTTGTGTAATTATATAGCACTTTCGCGTAGGCGTCACCTCACTCACAACTTCGTGAATGCAGTTACATGGCCAGCTTTCGTAAAACTAATAATAGCCTAAACAACTGCCATAAGACACCCCCCTTGCTCAGTTACTTTTTGCTTTCAGCCATGTTGCAGATTTCGTAACGCAATTTTAAATGCTCGCATTTCATTGGCCAAGCCATCAAATCATTGTCAGATCTTTGACACTTTAGAGCATGCCCTTATTTGCTTTCATGACTTTAAAATATTGGAAGCACTTTGATAAGAAAACTTGTGAAGCTTTGAAAACTCTTGAAAAGTCTTTTAAAGCATTGAATTTGACAAAATCTTGACCATGGACAAGGAGTTTACACTAGTCGATGTAGCGGCTGGTTCAGGAAAAATATGTGTCCACTCCCGAAATGAAAGAAATTTTAATTGCAGTGCCAAAGAGGAACATATTCCAAACTGCTTCGAAATAAAGGCACATTCACAGTTTCTTGTATCGGCTCAGCATCTCTGTGACTAGTAAACAACGCAGTACTTAATGTGCGGACGGCAGCTAAAAGCAACAGCTCACGGATAGTCACAGATTTTTTCACTTGTGTTTGCAGAGTAAAATATCAACCACGATTGGAATAACATGCATGTCAAGAGGTTTTAGTTTTGGTTCTCAGAAAGGCAGGCTATTTGAGGAGCAGATTAATTTCCCTGTTCACCATATTTGAACCCTATTAAAAAATATGTGTGGGCTAAGGTAAAACAGGAGCTGCGCTCGAATTTCCCTGGAGATACGAAGGATAAACAATGGCTTTTGGACACCAATTCAAGAAGATTGGAATATTGTAGCATTAGATGACTCCCATACCCGGAAAATCTTCTTTGATCTTCAATGAGTCACTTTGGGCCCAGTAGGATTTGTACACACTACTCCCAGGAATTGTACACTACTTCCGATCTCTTTCAAAGGCATTCGATCTCATTTTGAGGGTATTTAGGACTCTAGCATAGATAGTTTCGGGGTATGTATCAGGCATTTTAGCTCTTTTTCAGTCACTTCGAGCCATTTTGAGGATAATTATGGTTCTGAAACAGGTATTTTAGACTTTTTTTGCTAATATTTTACATTATTTTGCAGTGTTTTCTAATGCTTTAAACATTTTAAGGGCATTTTAGGACTATTTTCAGTGATTGTATGCCTTCTCATGCATTTTTTTTTTAGAATTTTTAAGGGTGGTTATAGTGTTGACACAGTCGTGCATTAATTATCCGATTTGAAAGGGTAAACATCCGACACGAAACTAGATTGAACTACTGACAAAGATGTAGGAACTAAGAAGTATAACATTTGACTATTTTGCTTCTGATTTTGTTAATTACGTACTTTATTTGTTAATAGTTATTGCCTATTGCCAGGAGAAAGGTTCTGGTCAGTAGTACGAGGGTAGTAAAAAGAAGTGTGCTAAACATGGCCATGCGATGGAAGTTATATCACTAACTAAACGCGTATCAAGATGGTTCGTGTTCCACGTGTTAACTATTTTTCATCTCAAATGTTTACAAATATGTGTTTGCTTAATAACTTAGCTTAAAAAGGTAACAAAATGTTGTGCTTAAGAGAGCTGCTGGCGTATACTGACCAGTTCTAACACGTACTAAAATGTAGATATTTCTCTGATATAGCTATTAAAACCATTCCATGTTAACTTCAGGAAAGTGCCTGGTGGAACTTTACAAAAGTATTTTAAGACCAACGTGATTGACATTTTTTTCTAAATTGAACACAAAAAGTTCGTACTTCATCAGATTTCTAACTATTTTTAGGACATTTCTTAACGTAGGTAAGTTTAAGGCTATAAATATTTGTTTATTATTTACTCCACGTGTAGTCATGTTGTAGAACGCATTCTAAATGACAGGATTTTAAACTCTTATTTTTATGAGCTCAAATATACATAACATGAATTTGCAAATCGATCTACGTGAAAGTACAATTACTTAGGCGGGTTTAAAAAGTAAAAAGCAACGCTAGTTCATAAAGGTAATTAAAACTTTAATTTGTTTAGACCTGGACGCAAGGTCAAAATATGTTGGTACAAGTTGAGTAGCAAACTCTTGTAGCGACAATTACAAAATATAAATTCAGTGACTCAATAATTCAAAAACACTTTTTGCGTTCATTTAACACGGTATAAATATAGTACAAGAAGTTATAAACATCACTTTATCTTCATCTGGAATAGCAGAACTACAAATCACACAAATAAAGTTCCATTTGACTGCGGGTACTGTTTAAATAACCCCTCTAGGTTTTTTGTTGTTTTTTTTTTTTTTTTTTTTTTTTTTTGTTTAAGTTTGGTTTTGTTCCTTTTTTGTGGTTCTCAAAAGCCTATCTTCTGGTTTGCTTTTTATTTTGGTAATATTTTAGATATTTGGCTTCCGACTACAACTTTTAAGTGTAATTGATATTTCTTCGGATATTATTTGAACTGATTATTTTGCTCCGGAGGAGCGAGGCTTGTGGCTTAAAACTGATGGGTTAGGTTTATACGTGACACAAACAAAATCTTCATTGGTTTTTGATTTGTATTTCCTTGGCATATTTGCGGCTTCTAAAATACACAACACACATTAAATAAAACTTTTATGAAAGCTATAAATTTAACGTCCCAGCTGGTTGACGCAATGAACCAACCTACACCATAAAAGTGTACCAACTAACCCTGATGTATGTTTTTGAAAGGTTGGTTCTGTTTTATGTAAAGAAGAAGCAAAACAACAATATAGACTTTCAATTTATGAGGAATTGTCTAAAGTCCTCATTCCACACAAACAAAAGAAAATTAAATGTTCTTAAGAATGGCTGTCATAAGATTACATCTTCTAGAAGGACAGAAGGACAACGTTCAGGAAAATGAGAGCACAAAAATACATTGCAAGAAAAGGCCAGCTCCAAATACAACAGAATTTTGTAACAAAGTCTAATGGTAAAAGACTAACCCGCTATCTAGGTGTCGTTGCACAAACACGAACAGTTGTTATGTTGGATAGGTAGAGTCAAGACTGAAAAATGCAATGTCATAGCCAAGATTGAACCACGGATCTCTAGCCGGTTGCTCTTCCACTGAGCTACCATGGCAACATGCCGGCATAGCATTGAATTTCTCAATTGACTCGTATGTTTCCCGGTGTTTATCAGTCTGAGTCTATCCATCCAACTCCTGTCCTACACATGGCTTGTGTGAAAAAACAATTAAATCATAACAGTTGTTATGTTGTTTAGAGTATGCTAACAAGAACCTAGACACTTACAGCAAACCCATTCTTCTTGCTCCATCAATGCATTGCAGGCAATAGTCTCGTTAATCCCTAAATTATATTGGCTAGTAAACTAACTGGACTGTACTCCCTTAGAGGGAGTAGACGTTGTATTCGGTAATTTAGATACTTACTGAATCTAAATAATTCTGAAGATTTCCTATAATGTGTCCTATTACGCACCTGTTATTTTTTTTGTAGTGTTTAACGCCCGCTTTAACTACTAATGGCACAGCAGGCGGTGACACTGATAATACATGAATGATGATGGAGCATCGGTGGAATGCGATGGCGGGGGAAACCGGAGTACCCGGAGAAAACCCGCCCCAGCGCCGTTTTGTCCGACACAAATCTCACATGTGGACGCTTGGGATCGAACCCCGGCCGTCTAGGTGAGAGTCGAGTGGTCTAAGCACTCGGCCACGGCGCGGCCGCGCACCTGTTATCTGACTATCTCATACATAGGGAAAACCATCTATAATCATTAGGAACCCAGTCCAAGCTTGCACCTGTGGTCATTCGGATTTGGTCGCCCTATGGGTCCCTCTCCCCAAACTTCCCTCCGTTCCTGGCCACGTAAGACCTAAGAGCATACGCGCGGTGCACTGCCCCGATATCTGGGAACCCGTCCGTGTGTAATCCTAATCATACTGAAACGACCAGTATCGTGAAGAGCCTTGCCTGTGTAACATCCGCTTCGTTGCCGACACGTTAAGCTTTTACAAGTTTCAGAAGCTCTGATTGTTAATCACATTGGTGATTAGTGTTTTTTATCTTGTACGTAGAGTACATACTACCTTATTTCGTCTAAGGTGCCTCTTAGTCAAAGCAAACTTGGTGGGAACAACCTGCACAGCCAAACACGCGAGGTTGTTAATACTGTTCATCCCTTCATGAAACGGAAAGCAGCTTCTTTCAACATTCTAATACCATTGAAGAAAGGCAAGAAAGGTTGAGTGCCGTAACAAAGGTACCTGAGAGAACAATACGTAAAATAATTAAAGAAGGGTAAATGTGTGAGGAACAAGGGACCTCGTTTGGAACACCTGGAAAAGTACATCCTGTACCAAAGTGGATAACACACATTGATGACCTTAATAGATGTGTAATTCGGCAAACAATGTACAATTTTTATATTCAAATTAGAAAACCGTGCCCACTATTAAAAATCTGCTCCTGAAGCATAAAGATGCCGTTAATGTTAAAGGGGTGAGTACAAGCTTAAAGATTATCTTACGTGGCATAGGTTTCAAGCAGAAAAAAACAAGGAACGATAAGATCTTGCTACAGGAAAGGCATGAGATAAAAGATTAGCGCGTGCCATAAACAAGTTTGAGACGAAGCAATGCCAATTATCTATGAAGATCCGATTTATTAGCACCTATTGCAAAGGGACCAAGAGTTATCATTGTCCATGCAGATGGGCAATTAGGATTTGTTCTTGGTGCTTTTTAGGCCCGGTTGCATAAAAATCGCTAACTGTAGTTCATTAATAACCGAAGATCAGAAATGAACTTAGTTTGCTTCTCCGCGTGGGTTGTATACTGATCTTAGTTTAATGAACTCAGTTCACTGTTGATCCGAGAACACAAAATCAAATTTGGCAACATGACCAACATATGGCAATTTTCGTATTGCATCGAAAGGACTCGAGAATCTTCGGGACCATTCGGATTTATTGGATTCAAATGCACAGGATAACCAATATAGACATAAAAAAGACTTAAATGGAAATTTCTGTTTATGGCTTTTATTCCTGAAAATAGTTTTATTTTATATAGACAGTATAATAATTGACTCTATATTTAAATCATATTTATCAAAAACAGTTACTTAGTTGACGTTATCTTCATTAAATGCATAATCCCCCTTTCTCTCTTTTTTTTTTTTTCTCCGTTTACAATACTGCGACTTGAAAGCATAACCTAATATCTCAGCATTATTACCACCAGGTGATATAATTGGGATATGTGTGCAGTCTATTGCACGTAAAACTCCTGGAAATTGTATATGTTATGGAAATCCCGCATAACCCTTCTTACTTCACCCTCTTCCCTTGGCATATTGATGAAATGAGGTCTTAAGGCTCCAATCGCTCTTGTAACGTTGTGTATAGTTCTGCTTGCAGTCCCTTTATTTACATTAAAGATATCCCCAATCACCATTTGGAAGCTCCCAGTTGCATAGAACCGTAATGTAAGAAGGATCATAAACATTGGATAGAGTGCATAATTCCTCCGAGTTTGTGCCCTTAATTTTGCATGTAGCCTATGCTCCAGTTTTTCAACTACATGCTTTGATAGTCGAAATCTCATTTTGAATTCTCTGTTATTAAGCTCTAAGATGGGATTCCTTCTATGTTGAAAAACACGAGGAGCCCTTACAAATTCAATATCCTCACCATCGGAGATATCTGAGTAATCTGACATCTGAAAATATTAGCATAGGCTATAATCAATGAATGCATAGGCTATAAGCAATGCATTCTGCAAGGGCATTGTGAGATATATAGGCTAATTATCTAAATAACTACAAACAAGTGTTACTTACCATTTTATTTAAGTTGCATTAAAACTTGTACTATTTATTTCTTCCTTGTTTAAAGAAAGGATAGCTATTATGTATCTTCAGCAGTTCTACTAATCCAAGTTCAGTTAAGTCAACTGGAGAAAATTCAGCAGTCAGATTTGATCTTAGTTCAAGATGCCTTGAACTAAGGTCATTGTTTATACAACCAAAATTCTAAGTTCAGATTGACTTGAGATCAATTTCAGGTGTTTGAACTCAGATTAACTTTTATGCAACCGGGCCTTAATGTTGTAGTCAAATAAAATATTCGGCGACTATCATGATGAGATAAATGGGAGGAACTACAAAAGAACGTTAACTGAGAAACAAATTCCTAATTTGCCTCCTAAATCAGTTTTAATAATAGATGATGCTCCGTATCATAATGCTCAGTTGGATAAGGCTCCTACATGCAGGCCCACAAAAAGAGCAATGCAAGAATGACTTATATCAAGAAATGTGCCCTTTCAAGAGCAACTTCAAGGCGCATAAGCATGCTACTTCTTTATTCTGCCGCTATAGTTTCCTGTTTTTTTTTTTTTTTTTTTTTTTTTTTTTGTGTTTTGTTTTTTTACTGTTTTTTTACCTTTGCATAGGTACACAGAACACAAATAGTAATAGACATCGAATTTCTGATTGTCTGTAGGGGATTTATAAGGCGTGTCTTCTGATATCCTCTGGCCCCTCCGTCACTCTAATTGGGGAAGGAGGAGCGGTTGTAGCATGCTGTTGTAGTAAATTGTAATTCCATACTTTTCCTATTGTGTTTGGTGACAGCAATGCCTTACACAAGCGAGGTGATCCGCGGCCGTGTTGTGGCCATATAGGAAGCAGGGCGCACGGTAAAACAGATTGTCAATGCTGTGCAAATGAGTAGATCTCTTTTGCACTACTGGGTTAAACGTTTCCAGGAGCGTGGTGAAGGTAGATTAAAGACGCGTCCAAAATCGGGAAAGCCAAGAAAAACAACGGCGGAAGACGACGCTAAGATTATAAATGCAAGCAGAGATGAACCATTTAAACCGTCTACAAGATTGCACCGCGATCTGAGAAACCGCCTCCATCCATCATCGAAAGGCAGCGAAGAAAATAGACTCGACTGAACAGCACCGCAGCAGTCGAATGGGGTTCGCGCTTGAATACTTCGTCAAACCATGCCAATTTTAGCAGCTAGTGATTTTCTTAGATGAAAAGGTTTTTTGCTCTGATGAGGATGGACGAATGTATTTCTGGCAACCAGACAATACTCGCTATGTTCCAGAACACGTACTTGCCAAGAAAAGAAGTGGCTGCATAAGTGAGGGATTTTGGGTTTGGAGGTTCACGAACAATACTGATTACTTCCTGCTTCACAGCTCTATTCTCCAACAGATCAAACCCCATCCCCGCTGTAACTTTAAGCATTATACCAAAAGCAAAATGTTCTACCAGACGCACATAAAACAATTCTGCAAACTCCAAACATCTTGAGAATCTGCTTATATTCTTGTAAATTCCGAAACATGCAACATTTCTCGGTAATCCCGATTAACCATGCGAAAGATCGCTAAAAATCGGTCTCCATCATTTTGAAAGGAGACACGTTACCTAATCTCGCTTCCAATTGAGGGAGCTGGCTATACCTATTAGCAAATGAGTTGACAATCGCAGCATAGGTATGCTCTTTTGGTTCGATATAAAACACTCACCTGCAAGGTGACAGTATCAGCCAATAAAATAAAAACATGACGTAATAAAGTACCCTACAAACGGGAATGCCGGTTTCTTTTTGTGCCTTCTGTACATCACATTTACACGAACAGAAAAATCCATGCCCGAGGGCGGGAGTCGAACCCGTGGTTCTCTATGTGACGGAACACCAATATCAAATACACTAACCACAAGTGCCGACTAACTCGCTTCCATGCGGTATTATTTAAGCCACAGATCCATGACCTCAGAATTTTTCTTTTCTTTAATGAAATCGTTGAAATCAAAGCAGGAGTACTAGCTATGTCTGTGAAATATAGTCATGTTGCACTTCGTCTCTCATTTTCCAGCAGCCAACTGCTAGCAGAAGGTAAGTGACGTTTGGGCATAGAAGAAAGAAGGTGACCGGTCCAGAACTATTGTGGCTATTGTAACTTTTTTTGTAGTGTTTAACGCCCGCTTTTACTATTTTGGCACCGTAGGTGATGACACTGATAAATAACAAATGGAATGAAGTTGCAGCACCGGTGGAATGTGATGGCGGGGGAAACCGGAGAACCCGGAGAAAACCCTACAGAAAAACCCATTATCAGAAAATAAACAATGCGAGGAACATTTTTGTATGTTAAACACAGTTTGAGGCCAGCGATTGCCTTGCATATCTTAGGTGTACGGTAAACACTTCTTTTTTCGCTTAATCTGTTCACACAGACATATAAACACGCATCCCCCCCCCAAAATCTATCTATAATCTTAAATCTATCTATCTATGGTAACTATGGTAACTCTCCGTGCTTTTCTGTTCTCCTTTTATACCTCCGATTACGTAGCAAGAAATTTCGAGTAGAAGTCATTGCTGCACATTATACGCTGTTGTGGCCACGTTAAAGCTTCCAAAAATACAGGGCTTTAATGTAAACCGCTCAATTGACCACATATTAAATTTGCGCACAACTGCGATAATTTAGTGGAGCTATAGAAGGAAAGCAGTCATACATGTGCAACAACTCAAGGTGAAAAGGTAGCGAAATGTGCGCATGGATGCATTGACACTCATATAATATACCTGATACAGAAACACAATATTACTGTAATTAATGTAGAAAAGATAGTAAAACTCTGGTTTGTATTTCACCACACTTGTATGAGATTATAATCCTTAATTATTCCAGGTGGCTATACATGAGAGACTGGAAAACATTTGTTTTATTTGAACCACTCTTGTAAGAGAATATAATGCTTCCTCTACTCTAGGTATGTAGAAGAGGATTTAAATTTCTGGTTTGTATTCTATGCACCTTCCTATAGGGGCGTAAAACCCTCCACAATAGCTGTGGGCTCAATCATTAGGCATGAATCAGGTGTAGAGCAAATTTCAATATGTAATTTGAGTGAGCAATTATTATATTTTCATTTGTATAAGTTGTATAAATACAAAAAGAGACTAGCTCTACAACATAAATGTGAGAGTTATACCTGTAACAATTAAGGGAAAATATAACAAATGAAACAGAAGACTTTTAATTGAAATATTAGGCAAAATTCAAGTCTTACCTTAAAGATTTTATGTGAAGGAAGTGCCCGACCTGTAACAGAAAGGTTTACATAATACTCCAGCGCTAATGTCATGACATGGTTATCTGTTAAGCCCTGTACAGATGGAAACATTTCTTGCACATGATGTAGTATATACTCACGGCAACACTCAGCAACAATATGCTTTAGGGAAATGGCTGGCACAGAAATTGCAAATGCTGTAACTGATGATAATGTAGTTATTCTTTCAATAATATATAGCTTATTTATAATTTTCTAACATGTTTATACGTGCAATGACCCAAAGTTGCCATAGATATGCTTATTAACGGTTACAAAAACGAATAACGGTTCTACAGCAAGTCACCGTTAGATAACTCTAATAATGGCATCATGACTGCTAGCTTAGTCGGTAGAGCTCTAGGCTACTGTGAATGGGGACTCATGTTCGCTTCTCAGGTACTGCTATAATTTTTTCTCCTATTCTCCCCAGAGTCTGGAAACAATTTTTAAAGCACTAGCTTTATTGCAGAATGCTTTTTTCTTTTCTTTTTTTGTAGTGTTTAACATCCCCCTTCTTTTACTACCATGGCACCGCAGGTGATAACACTCATAATAAATGGAACGAAGATGGACCACCGGTGTAATGTGATGACGGGGTAAACCAGAGAAACCGGAGAAAACTCGTCCCTGCGCCCCTTTGTCCACGGTCACCTGGGATCGGACCCGGGCCGCCTAGGTGATAGGCGAATGGTCTAAGCACTCGGCCACGTCTCGACCTGCTGCATGCTACATTGTAATAATCCATGCAGCTGTATTAACATAGTTCAAAGTTATATTTAAATATGGTATTGTATTACGTATTTACATTTTCCCTGCCTTTTAAGTTGTAGACCATTAAAGAATAATTTCTATTTATATTGTTCACTAATTTCGGAAACTGAATTTTGAAGGTTTTCACAAGTTCAATGTGATGTATCTGAAATTGCCCTATTATTCTCACTCACTAGAATTTTCCTAAGATATTCTCTTTCAATTTAAACCGCCCACATTCCTACAGGATATGTTGCACTAATTATCCATTTTCCCTGCACACTCGTGACCTTCATTCTGATTAAATCGGTTAAAATATATTCTAAAATAATCATTGGTTAAACCAGATTGGTCCTGAAGTATTGCCTTTTCTCATGTTTGTGCATATTAAGAGTTGAAACATTACGAAGATATTGATACTTATCATATAATCAGCAAACTTAAACATTCAACATACATATAAAATCCATGCTGAAGTCGGATAATGGCTACAGATGGTAAGGAATCTAGCTTCGTTCACTGGTTGCCATTTGTAAGGAATGTCATAATGTACCAGTAGATGGCATGGAAAATCACGAGCACACTGAGCTATTTTCGATATAGTGCCATCCTTTGTTCAATAAATATCTCCGTATGTATAGGGCATTACATTTTCGATTTGTTTACAAATTGGTATGTGATAATTGGAGATATGTAAAAATAAACATTTGACATTTCATCATGCAATGAGGTATAAGAAAGCAATTTTAATGTTACATCAAAAATTTGAGATCAAATGGATTCCATCCTAGTAACCATAAGCAAGTTAACGACGATGATGATTATGGTATTGACCCTCTAAGACTGGTTCAACTCTCTCTAATCCAACAGAACTTTTAGAGCTGACTATAGCAACCTACATTGGGTGGCCTGATTGCCCTCCTTTTATACCTCCTAATTTCAATTGCGTCGCAAGAATTTCCAAAAGCAGGATCATTATTGCATGCGTACATTACATATGCAGGTCTGACAATGCTACACCCAGGTATAACAATTTCGGCTGTGGTGTAAACTACCCACTAGCACACTTGCTAAACTTACGAACAACTGCGAAAATATAGTCGAGTTATGGAGAGCATGCTGTCGAAAAGTGCAATAATTCACTATGAAAATGTAGCTGATTAGGTAGCAAGATATTTCCATAAACAGACGCCAATATTAAGATGACATCCCCCAGGGGCCTACTACGGTAGGATTGGCGAACCCGTTATCCCGAACCAGCCCTGACCTCCTCGGTGTGGGTTCCTCCTTGTGGTGAGGGAATCAGTAGAAATGCCCACTCACATATAGGCCGTGCGTATAGATCTGTGTCGGTGAAAAGGGATATTGTTCCATTATGTACATCCATTTTAAAGAAAAGCGAGTTTGGAGAACCCATATATGTAAAACTGACAACTTGCAATCTTTTTAAAACATTCAGAGACTCGCTCAAATGGAGTTTAGTCAGGCCTAGACCTACGGTTTCACAGATACGAAGACTGAGGAAATCTTTGGAAAACATCTCAGTAAGGACGGTTTGGAACTCTAACTGTAGAATTCTAATCCGTATATGAAACTTACAAGCTACCACAGAACCACCTTAACCCAGTAGAGCAAATTGTGATATGCAGATGCAATCATATTTAATTTCATCCGAGTCTAAAACCATAAAAATGTGTGTGCATATAATGTGGATTTGAATATGCATATGCAGATGTATATCTATATATGTGTAACTATTGCTTGGCACTCGAAGAACAATTAAGCCTCTGTGAGTGAGCCTGGTTTTCTAACAGCCTCAAACATTTCTCCCTCCTTACAATATTTATTACCTGCTATATATTAGATCAGCTACAATCAGAGAGCTTGAAGAAGAGAAACCACTTCTTGTAAATAGATGTATGCAAAACGCAATAGCATTGGAGAAGAAAAACTGAGACCTCTTTTATCTTCACAGGTAACAGTTTAAGACAAGCTCTTTTAGCATTTTTATAAAAAAAATGCAGTTCTTGTATTGGGTTGATGCATATTGCATTTAGTATGCTTTAATTCAGATTTTCTTTCATTAAAAGATCATAAAAATGCATCAAAACGTAAATGTTAGGACATCATTCAGCATACATTTTGGTTTTCTTTCCAAGTGTAGCTGACTTTCAGAGCAAACAATATCACAGAACATTTTTTGGCTATGAGTTCAACTAAGCCTCCCTCAAGTAACTTACAGTTTTCAATAAATACCAACACCACCACCACCGCCGCCGCCGCCGCCACCGCCACCGCCACCGCCACCGCCTCCACCACATTTAACACCATTACACAAACTATAAATAAACATAAACATAAAACAAATAAACATTCTAGCTTCAGTAGATTTCAAGAAAACTTACCTTAATATCATCTCCAGCAGCTGATGTTTCTGTTTCTAACATTAAAGGTTCTTCTTTAATGTCTATAGGTATTTTGCTGTCCACTCCATTATCACTATGTTGTAGCTCATCTTCTGAAAGAAATTCTGAATGCAGATCCTGATGCTCAAATTCTTCGACACAACTGTTACTGGATGTAATAGTTTCGGATAACTGCAATTCTTTCCCCTCCTGTGAACATATTCATTATCTGAGAAAGAATTTTGTTCATGGATTTCTATGGTCGTGTCCATTTTAGAACTCTTCCTGGTCCCGATGCAGCTTTTATTTTATTAGTAAGTCTCTGGAGAAAGAAAAGTATTATGTATAACTTTAACTATCACATTCTTTGAATCCATCAGCCATTTTGCAGCAGTGGAATTTAAGGGGGAAACTATCAAGAGAAAAAGTGGCATAGATGTAATATTAACAAGATTGGATAAAAGGGAACTCCCATTAGAAGTACTTTGTCACTTATGAAAGTAATTTGACAATATAGAGCAGAATTTATTGATTCAAAATTTCAATTTTATGGCTTCAATAGGAAGATTTTGATTCTGATCTTGCTTAACAATTCAGATCCAGAAAGCTAAGATCAATGGTTGCAATTCTAAATCAGGTGTTATTATTCAAGGTGGGATGCTTGCTTGCAAGTTCCTGTGCGAGAATATTTTGTCACACGTGAAGTAATATTAGAGGGAAGTGGGTACCAGTTCATAAAGGATTCGAGCTAGAGTCAGTGCTTTTATTATTATGCAAGATTATGTGCAGACGAGTGACCTATAAAAATGGAAAAATAGAGAGTTTGAAATAGAGATAAGGGAAGGCAAGCATAAGTTTTGTAATAATGAACAATGGAAACGCTAAAACTTATGTGAAGAAATTAATCTTATCCTTTACAATGGGATGAAAGTGTCATATATGGATGGTGATTCCAGATGAGTGGAGTTGATTAGATGGAGATGATTAGAGTTCGTTAGATTGTACTGTTTAGATAACTTGGTTACAAAGTTTGAAGTTACAAATCCCATACTACCAGTCACTTCCCTCTGAGATTAAAACTGGGGAATGCAAGAATTGATAATAAGGAGGCAGAAGAGGGGTTCTTAGAACAACTAAGATGGAAGGAAGATAATCATGATGTGGTTTGTGAACAATAGTATTCCCAAACTTCTATTATATTGCAAATATAGGGAGCCTAATAAATACTTGCAAAATAGGATTCTTCTTCATATTATTATTATTATTATTATTATTATTATTATTATTGTTATTGTTACATTTATACCCCGTCTTTAACTGACGGTCCTATGGGCAGCATTTTCCTCCGGAATAAATTGCATATCATCAATACTGTCAACACGTACACTGATGTCAATGGGTTCCTGTTTCTCTTTGGATTTTATTCATCAGATCACACACATTTACATTCTCATTCTTATTTCCAAATTCTAGGGAAGATAGGGATTAATTTTGGCAAGCAAAAAATTCCCGCCCCCAGCCGGTATCGAACCCAGGACCCTTTGCAAAGAAAGGAAAACAACTTTGGTTAAAGCGTTTATCACAATTTCCCCACTTACCCCATTATTGATATTATTACATACTCAAATTACTGTATATGCTGCATTTAAACTCCACTTACAGTAACATTATAGGTATTATTCAAACACAAAACCACTCCATAAAATATTAGATACGTTTGCTCTTAACTAGCGCATTTGATTCAAAAAGTTCTATTGAAATCGGTACGATTGTGCTAACTGCGACGTAACAAAGAAAACACTATAGTAGCTAATTTCTGTTCTGTAAATACAGATTGCAAGTAATTTACAACTAACACTATTTTCACAGCAGTAACTAAACGAATATACTACCTCTATATCCAGCAACATGCTATTTAATTTATGAAACCATATAAAACATATTTTCAAGGAATAAATTTAAATTATTTTTGTGATTTCAGAAGTAGCCCAAAACATTGTTGAAGCACATTTCTGCAATAAGTTTGTATGAAGCAACTGACGAACTCGTGTAAACTAGGTGAAATAAAACTGCAAACAAATAACGCAGCAACAGAAATAGTATGTTCTCATTGTTTTTACCTACAAAACACAAATTGTCGAAGCACTTTTCTGCAATATGTTTGTAGTGAAGAAACTGACGAACTCGGGTAAACTCGGTGAAATAAAACTGCGTACAAATAACCAAAAACAGTTATAGCACGTTCTCATTGTTTTCGACCTGCAAAACACACATTGTTGAAGCACTTTACTGGAACAAGTTTATTGAAGAAACTGACGAACTCAAGTGAATTAGGTGCAATATGAACTGCGTAGAAATAACGCAGCAACAGTCGCAGCATGTTTTCGTTTTTGAGCCACAAAACACACATTGTTGAAGCACTTTATGTGTAGTGGTTATTGTGCTGTGTGAGCAGCTTGCTTTCAAATGCGTAGTTCATTACTGCACTACGTGCACGGCTTGTTTTCAAAGTTCCACTGCCATTGTCATGCATATTCCAGAATTTAACACGTGAGTGGCAAGACGCTAACTCAAAGTCTTGGAATACCACACCTGGGCGCAATGAAGGTATGCTAGAATGACTACTAGATCTGGAATTTTCTAGCCATGTCATTCACAGCTGTAAAAGGGAGAGCAGCAAGTCAGAAGAGTGAGTTTTCGATAGGAAGTTCGGAGCATGCAGTAGCAGTCACAGTGAGCATCGAGGGAAAATCTGTACCGCGGAATACTTTTGGAAACAGTGTAAAACTAATTTGTAATTAGACTTTTGTAGAAATAGGAGATTTTGTTACAGTATACAGTTTATATGGGACAACAAAACGTGTGTTCGCAGTGACATTTCGCTTTCAAATTTAGGGTTGAATTGGATTGGTTCCTCTATACACTTCAAACAACGTGTATTTGCAGTGAAATATCCCTATCAAAGTTAGGGTTGGATGTAATACAATGCTTTCTCTGTACACTATAAGGTAATTGGAACAGAAGGTTTAAGAAAAGAAGAAGAAAACAAACCGATTTGAATCATTGTGTACAGGACTTCAAGGATATAAATATTAAACTAAAGAAATACAATTTTTCCGCATCTGAGATGATTATATATTGGTAACGCTAATAAATGCTAATATTCTAAAGATGCACTGTTCGCATGTCTGTGTATGAGAGAGTGAGTGAGTGTGTGCAACACTGACTGTATGAGTAGCAGTGACAGTGTGAGAATTAGAGGGTATGCATAACAGTGAGGTTGTTCGAATGAGTGTACATATAACAAAGACGGTGTAAGGGTATTATTGCAGTGATGGCGTGAGTAACAGTGACATGTAAGAATGAGAGTGTGAGTAACAGTAACTGTGTAGGAATGAGTGTGAACAAAAATGAGAATGTGAGAACAAAAGTGAGAAACAACTTCGGCGTAAGAATGCGAGTGTGTCTAACAGTGAGGGACGAGAATGAGAGTGTGTCTAAAACTGACGCTAGGAACATGATACAGCGTGAGTAATAGTGACGAGTTTGTATGTCTGTGTGTGAAAGAGAGAGAGAGAGAGAGAGAGAGAGAGAGAATAAAATTCACAGAAAGTAATTATATGAGTTTAGCACACTGTGTGTATGTGTATGTATAAGGGGTTGCCGGTCCCCATGGCCACGCTCGCTAAAGCGTCTCGCTTTGGTGCTTCGTGGGCAGGGGATCGTGGGTTCGAGTCCCGCCTTGGGCATGGGTGTTATATGTTTGTGCAATGTGTATATGTTTGTAAAAGAAACAGTAAAACCAGTAATCAGTAAAACCTACGGGGGGAAATCTAAATAGGGATACAGTGCCGGAGTCCTGATCAGACTCCGTTACTGTTTAAAAAAAAAAAAAAAAAGGGGGAAGAGGGTATGAATGAGACAGTGTGTAACTGTGACGGTGTGTGTGTGTGTGTGTATGTATGTGTGTGTTTGTGTGAGAGAGAATATAAATATGATACACTGTAACAGTGACGGTATGTATGAAAGAGAATGAGAAGGTATGAATATGAGAAACTAAAAGTAACGGTGATGGTGTGAAAATGATACAATGTGTATAACAGTGATGAAGAGTGTGTGTGTGTGTGTATGTGTGAGAGAGAGAGAGAGAGAGAGAGAGAGAGTATGAATATGAGACTATTTGTAACAGTGTGTGTGTGAATATGAGACAGTGTATGTAACAGTGACGGTGCGAATGTGATAGTGTGTGTGTGTGTGTGTAACAGTGATGATGTGAGTAAATAAGACAGTGTGGCTAACAGTGATGAGTTGAGTATAAGAGCTCAGTGACTGGTAAGAATGAGAAAGTGTAATATTGACGGTGTGAAAATGAGATTGAATCTGAATAACTGTAACACTAACTACGAGATTTAGTGTGTTTAACAGTGACGCTATGAGTACGAGAGCGTGAGAGAATGTGTGAGTTAGAGAGTGGGTCTGTGATAAGTGTCCGTGTCAAGTTAGTTCAGTCCTGATGTCAACAAGGCGGAGCTGGCTTAACTTGCCGCGTGTTAACGGTACATGTGCGCACATAAGTTTTGCAACACTAGCGATATATATCAGCAACCTGTGGAGAGTACTTTGAGAAATGTGGCAATTCTGTGTCAGAATGTACTGCATGCAAAATTGTATTTAGAGTCCATGGTTCATTTCTGAAAACACAATCATAAACTTTACCGCGAATAGCACTTTTCGCAAAATCATCGTATTTCTCCGAACGTTTTTTATATTTACGCGATTTTCCCGGTGTTCTTAGGCTTCCGGATGCTTGTTGTTCCATTCTAACACTATGCACACTAAATGCAGAAGAGATGCCAAGGAGATCACCCGTTTCTTTTTCGATATTTTTTATCGCCGATTCGGCGTTTCTTTCTTTAAGCACCACGAAACAATGCGCGACCATTCGCCTCTCGACACTTTTTAAAGGCTTGCCTCGGTTATATTTTATTACGGCTAATCATCCATGATCAAAAGCTTACTGCTTTTAAAATGCATACAGCAAGTCCCCTGGGCTTGTGAGGTATGCGAGATGTACAGGAAATACAGCGTTAAATAACACATTATCAGAGGCGACTCTGCACTAAAAACAACAGCTTAATCAGCATTCACCTGAGAATTACCGGTTGTTTAAGAGAGCTGTCTGGTACAGGCTTGTAACTTATTGTGTATATAATACCAATGTTCTTTAGTAATATAAGTTAGCTGCATTTTATTTAACAGTAATGAGTTAATATAGAATGTGTGCTGTATGAGCGTGTTCGCATGTGTGTCTGTAGACAGCATATCTGTAAAATGAAAAGTCGGTCAAATAACTTACTTGCTATATAAGTAAGGAAATGAAACGGCCTGTTATTTATGGACGCTCTTTAACTGCTTTGGTTCTCAGCGTCCCATTGTATATTGGGCGTGAAAGATCGCTTAATTTTGCTCAGAGGCCTCTCTTATCAGGCTTGAGGTTCTTTTACGTGCCGTAAATCTATGACACAGGACCCACAGCTTTACTTCCCTTCCGAAGGAAGCCATGCTAAGGATTTTTACGCCCGAAAAAATCCATCGTCCTCCGCTGGGTTTGAAGCCACGACCTTGGGTATATATAAGTTAGGCCTATTCCAAACATGATACATTAAGAAAAAATTGAAACTGAGTTGTATTGAAGGACGCTCTTTAATAATTTGCGCCATAAGTGGTGTAGTGGTTAAAAGTCCAAGATAGGGGGTTTAAACCTGGCGGAGGGTGATGCTTTTCTTCATGC
Organism: Hymenopus coronatus; assembly: GCA_030762935.1. Lineage (NCBI taxonomy): Eukaryota > Metazoa > Arthropoda > Insecta > Mantodea > Hymenopodidae > Hymenopus > Hymenopus coronatus. The sequence continues at coordinate 6,082,173 of JAUKNX010000032.1, read as the reverse complement.
GCTTACTTCGGAAGGAAAGTAAACTCGGTTGCCCCGTGTAATGTTTATTTTCACGTAAAAGAACATTATACCTGAAAAAAAAAAAAACAAGGATCCTGGGCAAAATTTTCCATTTCGGCTTCGGAAGTAGTTTTTTTATAACAGGGGAAAATCTTTCCAAGACACCACCCTGCGTGGGAGTTGGATTTTCACAAACTAAAAATCCCTACTGCCGGTCATATATGAATGCGTTTCTCGGAACTACTGGAGTCAAGCAGTAGTAGTAGTAGTAGTAGTAGTAGTAGTAGTAGTAGTAGTAGTAGTAGTAGTAGTAGTAGTAGCAGTAGCAGTAGCAGTAGCAGTAGCAGTAGTAGTATTAGTAGAAGTAGTGGTTGTGGTAATGGCAGTGGTAGTGGGGGTGGTGGTGGTGGTGGTAGTGGTGATGGTGGCAGTTGTAGTGAGGGTAGTGGTAGTGGTAGCAGCAGCAGCGACAGTAGTAGTATTAGTTGTAGTTGCAGTAGCAGTGGTATTAGTGGTAGTGGTAGTAGTAGTGGTGATAGTGGTAATATTGGTAGTGGTGGTAGTAATAGAAATAGTAGTAGTAGTAGTGGTGGTGGTGGTAGTAGAAGTAGCAGTGGTAGTAGTAGTAGTAGTAGTATTAGTAGTAGTGGTAGTGGTGTCAGTGGTAGTAGAGGTGGTGCTGGTAGTAGTAGTGATAGTGGTGGTAATGGTAGTAGTGGTAGTAATAGTACCTAGTAATAGTAGTGGTAGTGTTAGTGGGGTTGTTATGATAGTGATAGTAGTGGTAGTAGTAGTGGCAGTAGTTGTAGTGATAGTAATAGTGGTAGTAGTGGTAGTGGTAGTGTTAGTGGTAGTAGTAATGATAGTGGTGGTGATGGTGGTGGTAGTGGTGGTGGCATTAGTAGTGGTAGTGGTGGTGTGGTAGTAGTGGTAGCGGTAGAAGCATCAGTAGTAGTAGTAGTAGTAGTATTAGTGGTAGTAGTGGCAGTGGCGGTAAAGGTAGTAGTGGTAGTAGTGGTAGTTGTAGTAGTGGCAGTAATAGTGATGGTAGTAGTAGTGGTAGTCGTAGTGGTTGTAGGAGTAGTACTTATAGTGGTAGTAGTGGTAGTAGTGGTAGTGGTGGTGATGGTGGTGGTAATAGCAGTTAACAGTAGTAGTGGTAATAGTGGTAGGGTAGTAGTGGTGGTAGTGGCAGCAGTGGTATTGGTATTAGTGGTAGTAGTGGTAGTGGTAATAGTGGTAGTGGTGGTGGTGATGGTAGTGGAAATAGTGGTAGTGGTAATAGTGTTTGTGGTAATAGTGGTGGTGGTGGTGGTGGAAGTAGAGGTAGTGGTAGCAGGAGCAGCAGTATTAGTAGTAGTTGAAGTAATAGTGTTAGTAGTAGTAGTAGTAGTAGTAGTAGTGGTAGTAGCGGTAGGAGTACTAATGGTAGTTGTAGTAGTGATATTAGTATTAGTAGTGGTAGTAGTGGTGGTAGAAGTACTGTTGGTAGTAGTGGTAGTAGTTATGGAAGTAGTGCTAGTAGTAGTGGTAGCATCAGCAGCAGCAGCAGCAGCAGTAGTAGTAGTAGTAGTAGTAGTAGTAGTAGTAGTAGTGGTGGTGGTTGGAGTAGTAATGGTGGTAGTGGTGGTGATGGTGATAGTGGCGTTGGTAGTGGTAGTGGTGGAGGTGGTGGTGGCTATAGTAGTAGCAGCAGTAGCAGTAGTAGTAGTAGCAGCATTAGTAGTGGTAGTGGTAGTAGTAGTAGTGGCAGTGGTAGTAGTGGTGGTGGTAATAGTGGTAGTACTGGTAGTGGTGGTAGTAGTAGTGGTAGTGGTAATAGTGATAGTAGTAGTGGTAGTGGTAATAGTGATAGTAGTAGTGGTAGTGGTAATAGTGATAGTAGTAGTGGTAGTGGTGGTGATGGTGATGGCGGTTGTAGTGGTGGTGATGCTGGTTGCAGTGTTGGTGGTGATACTAGTGGTAGTGATAGTAGCAGCATTAATAGAAGAAGTAATAGTGGTAGTGGTAGTAGAAGAAGTGGTAGTGGTAGTAGAAGTAGTGGTAGTAGTAGTCGTAGTTGTAGTAGTGTTAAGTAGTAGTGGTGGTGGTGGTAGTAGTAATAGTAGTGGTTGCGGCAGCGTGAGTAGCAGTAGCAATAATATTAGTAGTAGTGGCAGTAGTAGTAGTTGTA